>SNQJ01S0158421.1:0-20022 GCA_010110895.2 Picea sitchensis
TAAACTCTTTGGATATGATTATGAGATCATTTACAAGAAAGGAAAAGACAATGTGGTTGCGGATGCACTTTCCCAAAAATATGAAGATGAAGGATCCATTTTTTCTCTTTCATTCATTGTACCAGATTGGCTCCAAGCCGTTCGCCAAGAATGGCTACAAGATCCCAAAAGTTTGTAGTTGATCCAACAATTGCAATCCAATGCTCCATCTTCCCTAGGGTACTCTTGGCTCCATGATGAACTTCGATACAAAGGCCATTTGTATTTAAGTAAACAATCAAAGATTAAATCCACAATACTTTTTGAGCTTCATGCTACACCCATAGCAGGGCACTTCGGGTTCACCAAAACCTATGACAGGGTCAAACGTTCCTTTTTATGGGATGGTATGAAACAGGAAATTCGTAGTTTTGTAGCCGAATGTGATGTGTGTCAATGCAACAAGGGAGAAACCGTCAAATCTATGGGCACACTACAACCGCTCCCGATTCCACCTGCTATTTGGAAGGATATCTCTATGGATTTTATTATGGGCTTACCCAAATCGGGCAATAAATCCGTCATCATGGTGGTTGTTTATTGACTTTCCAAGTATGCTCATTTCTGCACCCTTCAACACCCGTTTACAGTATCCACAGTGGCTCAAATTTTCATGGATCAGGTCTTCAAGATTCATGGCATGCCACACTTTATTGTTTTTGATCATGACCGAACTTTCACAAGCAATTTTTGGCAAGAACTGTTCGAGATACAAGGCACCGAATTGCATCTCAACACATCTTATCATCCCCAGACTGATGGCCAAACGGAAGTTTTCAACAAGTGTTTGGAAACATATTTGAGGTGTTTTGCCTTGAAAAAGTGAAATCAGTGGGCTCAATGGTTACCCCTAGCTAAATGGTGGTACAACACTTCATACCATACATCTACACGCATGACTCCTTTTGAAGCAGTATATGGACATAAGCCACCTTCAATTCTCTCATGCTTACCGGGTGCCTCGAAGGTCCAGGTGGTTGACCTAACACTTATATCTCAAGAGGCTATTCTTCATACCCTCAAAGAGAATTTGGTCATGGCACATAATTGCATGAAGCAACAAGAAAATCAAGGTCGCTCTGAACGTCAATTTGCCGAAGGGGATCAGGTTTTTATTTGCCTGCAACCTTACAAGCAAACTTTCGTCAAGGATGAGCATTGTCAGAAGCCAGTGACCAAATTTTATGGTCCTTATACCATTCTCAAGCATGTGGGACAAGTAGCCTATCAGTTATCTTTGCCTAGCCATTTGAAGCTACATCCTGTTTTTCATGTTTCATGCTTAAAGAAGGTGATTGGAGCTAAGTGCCAAATTCAAACCAACCTTCCAGAGTTAGTTGAAGAGGGATCCATTTGGCTACATCCAGAAGACATTTTGGACCATCATGAGCGTTGCCTATGTCAGAGAACCATCAAGGAATTGCTAGTCCAGTGGAAAGATACAACTCCAACAGATGCGACTTCAGAACCAGCTACCATTCTACAACAATTTCCTCATCTCAAGCCTTGAGGACAAGGTTGTTTTTAAGGGGGTGGACATGTTAGGGTCCTAACCCTCACATAGGTAGAAAAATGTATTCGGATGTAATAAAGGTCAATATTAATAAGGCCTTTCAATAAAATAGAATAAGGCGGATGTAAGAAGACCTAATAGAAGCTTCCACTTCTAGAAGGGTCTTCCTCTAGATGCTTCTTTTTAGTATAAGTAGGAGTCGAGGGTATGAGAACCCTAACTTGAATATTATTGTAATAGATCTCTGCTCAACTGGAGGTTTCCCCCTTGAAGAGGCTCATGAACATTGATTTCAGATTCAAAGTGTTATTTCTGTTATTATTCTCATATCATTTCAGTGTTATTGTGGTGAATGTTCTGGTTATATTATTGTTATTCTTCCATTACTAGCATTTTATTTATGTTCTGCATACATTTTATATATGGTATATTACAAGGAACCTCTCTGAATAACCTTCCAATGCACGTGTGTCTAGCCTCTGTGTCACTGTCACTGTCTGAATTCTTGAACATTAGCTTTAAAATCTGACTGATTACTGTATATTCAAGATATTATTCCCATGTAATAGCATCTTAATATTTAGCTTCAAGAAGTGTAGAAACTTTCCTCTAGGTCACTTGAAGAAATACCTCTCTGCTTGACTATATGATTCCACTCTGTCAATAGTGAACTCAATAATGTACCCTCCAATAGTGCTATCAAACCAGAGATCTACTGCTCTAGACACAACATTATCAACTCTCTTGAATTACTTGATCAACGTCGATGTCCAAAACACAGGTGGTCTAGATCTAATTTCAAATTGCATGTTTACTAGTCTAACTAACCACTCATATAATTCCTTATGAAATCCTGTAAAGAAAATTTTGTGCACATCCGTAAAGATGTACCTCCCCAACCAGTCTTATGTACTAATGCTAGAGTTCTTGTTCTAAGCTATGGCAAAGTCCCTTTCTTATTCTTCTATCTAGTTCTGAATTTATGTCTTCGATGGAAACCGCCTTGACATTCCCTCAAAAAGATCCTGGTCCCAAAAAGGGAACCATTTGTTGGCACAGGGGAAAACCCAGGGTTCAACTCAAACAACGCAACAACAAACCCTAACTACTGGCCCTTTTGGCAACATCTACGAAGTAGATGAAGTCTCACCCAAAGTAGCAATAGGGGGGTTGCATGACACAAGTGTCTACAACCAGAAGAAATGCAAAGTGAATTCATAACAACAACAAAATATGTTGGCACAGGGGCAGACCCAGGGTTCAACACTACAACAACACACCAACAAAACCCTAACTACCGGCCCTTTCGGCAACACCTGCGAAGAAGATGAAGTCTCACCTAAGGTAGAGGCATGGGTGGTTGTAGAATGCATATGTCTTCAACCTTAGCTGGGACACAGATCTGTGATTCTAACACTTGACAGAGCACTCAGCAGTTAACATTCATCAATATCCAATCTTAGTTACAACATAGTTAAACCCTAATTACAGAGCATCTCAGGAAACACTTAGCACAATGAAACAAATCAGATATAGAAGATTCAAGCACTAAGAACATGTATATAAGATAGATATAACATTCATCCACATTATTAAGAACTAAGAATCAACATATCATTCATCTATATTAAAGAACTAAGCACATTAACATATAAACACATCAACACATCGCACAAATCAAAGCAACGCAACATGTACGTGGTTCACCCCCACCCTGGGGCTACGTCCACCAACTCTTCTCTTCTTTATTATCTTTGGTCAAGCTTATTAAAATCACATAGCATGCAAGTTCTAATCCACAGAAGACAGGAGATCTACGCGCACTCTGCCAGATCCTCCTTCTTCTCGCTAGGGTATAGCACCAAGCCTTCACACAGTCTCTTTCAATGACTTGCACTTAGCTCTACAAGTCTCACATAGTATGCACCAAAGCACTTACAACTCTTGATCACACAAATCCAACTATAGAACTTTGCCATTCGTACTCTATATGCTCACTACATCGCCTAGAATCTATTTATACATTAAAAAATAGGCCTAAGCATGGGTAAACCCATGGGTCGACATTCACATACCCATTACATAATCCCAAATCCCAAAAAGGGCCATAAAATGGGTTGAGATGCCACAATATCTTCTTTTTCTTGCGCTCCGCCTTCGAAAACCTGTCGAAGTACCAAAATAGGTCAAACATGACCAAGAATCCTCAAAACTTGGTCAAGGGCCAACATGCCCCCAACACTCACCTGTGACTCATCCCAAGTCACTCCGATCTGACTAGTTCTACTTCAAAAGCCTCGGTCTTGGCTCAAGATACTTCAACTTGTTGCTATGCCATGACCTTGTTTTCAACAAACTCTTGTATGACTACTTCGTTGACAGGTTCGTCTAGGTGTTGTTCAATTACAGTGATGACTTGCTCTAGCTCCACTCCTCAGCCTTCGATCTCTGTGAATAGTTGGTAAGCCTTATCCTGTACAGGTTGGAGCCTCTGAGTCATTTCCATGACTTTTCTATGGATAGTGTGGACCTGCTGCTGGGCAGTTCCCTGCTCCTGGGATCACTTCATTCTTTCCACAGCTAACAGGGGCTTCAACTGCGCCTGTATCGTTTCTCCTTGATACTTCACCTCTTAGAGCTGCGACTCTGGTGCCTTCAGTTCTGGATTCTTGGTGAGTTTCTCATAGGTTTGGGCACTGTGATCAGTGAGTTTATTAAATTCCATGCAAAGGGCCTTTATTCTCTCAATTGCTCTTCGAGAAGTTGCTTCTCTTTGGTCTCTCATATCCTGTGGGGTGTTGGGCATTTTGCGGAGCTCTAAGTATGCTATTCATTGTTGTAGCTATTAGATAGCTTCTGTGAGCTGCTCTACTTTATGCGTGAATCGATCTTCTTCTTGTGGCTCTAATCCTATCACAGAGCGGAGTTCTCTGTCGACTTCTTCTTTCACTTCGAGTTTCTCTACGAGCAACTGTTCTTTTTCTTGTTGAATCTGGGATTTTTCTTCTTCAAACTTTGCGTGGAGAGAAACCTTCTCCTGCTTTGCAAGTCTACATTGTTCTATGATTACGACTTGCACTTGCTTCAAGGCTTGGGTGGCTTGTTCTGTTTCTTCTTGTGCACAACGAATGCGAGCTTCGACCGCATCAACTAGTCGGTGGAGTTGAGCTGGCTCATCTCCCAACTCTGGTTCCCCTGATGGCAGGGGCGCAGTGGAGACTATGTGGCTGGATTGAAGGGCCTGTTGTACCCTTCGGAGTTCAATCTCAATTCTATCATACATTTCCTCTTTCTTGGCTTCTTGTTTCTCCATGATTTCCAACGAAGCATCATTTAGAGCTGCGACGATGAAGTCAAAATCATCGATAGTAAGCACAGTCTTCATCTTGGTCATGGTGGATTTCGATTTCTTTTGGGAAGAAGGTTTTGAGGGAGAAACCTTCCTCTTCTTTAGGGGATCAAAATTGTCTCTAGGCAGTGTTACTTCGCCTGGCTTTTTTTCAACTCCTTTTCCATTTAGTTCTTCTACTTTGTCATCACCCTGTCGGTCAAGTGATACTGAAGCAGTCTTTCCTGAGGCACTACTTAAATATTGGACCTCTTCAATCTTCTTCATTCTTCTAGTCCCGGGTGTATCATGTTCTTTATGCATGGTCTCTGGGCTGTCAGGGTCATAAATCTCTGCAGGGTCTGTGGCAATAAGGAGGTCTACAAACTAGTCCTTAGTGATCTCCTCCAGGTCTTCTTCCGTGATTTTGTAGTATGACTGAAGTTGCTCCTTATGTTCATCGTCTCGCATTGTTATGTAGATGAAGTGTCGATCTACGCAGAACTTCATTAGGGGTTGGAACCTCTATAGGGTGTTCGGATTCATGCGAGGTTCAACTTCGATGGCTCTCTTCAGTTGCAGGTAATAGATGTGAAAAACAATGTTCGACTGCCACTATTTGTTCATGTCACTCGAGTACCAAAGGGTAGTGAACTTCACGGCAAGCAGCTTGAACGGTTCAATATCTGGAAAGGTCACACCTTCTGGCATCTCCCAGTAAACAAAGGCAATGAGGATCAGGATCCAGCTAAAGTTAAACTCGTAGCCCTGATCCTATGCTTCACGACAGTCTAGCTCCAGTTGATTAATTAGGTACTTCACCCAGTTCATCTGTAAGCCTTCTACACACTTCCCTGTGAGGTCAATGACAAAGCATGTGACCTATGTAGGTCTATTCTTCCTTACTAACTTTTTGGCTATTAATTGGCATGCTAGGCGCATTGCGCCATTATGGATGGAGGCTACCTTGTAGCCTCGCATTCCCTTTTCAACATCATTGTATGTATCCTTGATCTTCTGTGCTAGTACGCGATCTATGGATTTTCCTGGATAGAACTCATGCGGGTTAGGTCCTTGCATACTTAATCCCATGATACTATGGATCAACGTTGGATTGACTATAATATGATGGTCTAGCCATAAGTAATCGCCATGGTAACTGTTAGTCTTTAATTTTTCTTTTGATTTAGTGAGAAACTCTAATCCTAAACCCCCCCTACCTGCACTTCATTGTTTTCTTTCATTTGATTTTAATATTTGTTTTCAGTTTGTTAGGTTTCACATTTTTAGCTTTTTGAATAATTTCCTTAAGTTTGGGGAGTTAATACATGGTTTTACAAGATGTGTCACTTCATATGCCTATTTGAATCTTGCAAATTCAAAATTCTGCCAAGTTATTAATAGCGCTATTGGAATAACATTATTCTCATAGCGCTAATATAATCATGCCATGCTAAGCGCCAACCACCCTGATTTTGTTATGACTACATAAATCATGGACTGATAATCCACATGTGTCACACGATATCTCTTGAATCATTATACAGTTCACACTGTTACATGATGGGATCATTCTGTACCTGCAAAGACCCTTTTCAAATTAGTAAATTTCCAAACATCATTATATGATCCTGTCACTCATCGTTCTAATTTGTTGAATTATAAGCGCAGGTATTTTCTAGAAGAAATTGGTATATGCTAACAGTTGCAGGTTGTAAATTCAATTTTCGAACAGTGTCAAGCTGTAACATCGTGTTATTGATATAGCACAGAAGAAAAGTGGGCAAATTATAAGGTTGAAACCTGAGGGTACCGAGCTGCTTGATGCATACCCACAGATGGCACAAAGGTTCAAGGATGTTGGATGGTTCGATTTATTTACCACTTTCAAAGGGAATGAAGAACAACTTGTAGATTGGAAATTGGAGGAGAACGATGGTGGAAAAAGGATCATGTAGTCATGGAGTTTGTCAACCAATTATTTCTTCCAGATAAGCAAAAGCCAAATTGGAAAAAGGGAGTCCCTCACAGCTGGATTAGACAAGAGTGGCATATCGTCCTGATCATAATTCATAGAAACCCTAGACTTGGCTGATTCAATCCCTAAATCCTGATCCATAGACAAGAAAACAAAGAAAGGGCAAAGGGAAGAAGGCAGCCACACATAAAAAGAGTATCACAGTTAATGAATTTTCTATCAAAGAAAAAGTAGAAAGGTTTCCATTACATAGGAAAACAAAAGAAGACAAAAACTTGGGGAAGATACAAAGAAAAGGAAAAAAAATTGCTCAGTATTCTACAAGACCTATAACAAGAGAAACCACCAGATCGTCAAAATCTGAAGCAGTGTTTTTTGATGACAAAGGCTATTATTTTGCAGAACCAGAAAAGCAACAGGAAATACTCTGTTTTTTACCTGTTATAGTCTTTATCTTCAAGAGAGGTTACAAAATAGATGGAGAGGAATTTGTTGAAACCAAAAGAGGTTTTTGTTGGGAACATGCCCGTTCATAAAAACCTCTCTCAGGTTTTACATAGAAAACACATTTTAAGATATTCAAATTGATCTTTGAGGCCTAATTTGCTGATAAAGCTACAGGAAATACTTTGTTATTTTTACCTGTTTTAGTCTTTTTCTTCAAGAGAGGTTGCATAACAGCTGGAGATGAATTTGTTGAATAAAAAAGAGGGTTTTTTGGGAACATGCCCCTTCATAAAAAATCTCTCAGTTTTTACACAACAATCACATTTTAAGAGATTTGAATTGATCTTTGAGGCCTATTTTTCTGATATTTCACAATAAATAATTTCCTGTTTTAGTCAGACATTTTGGGAGAGGTTGGAGAACATATGGTGATGAATTTTTTGAAACCAAAGGAGGTTTTTGATGGGAACGAGTCCCTTCACAAACACCTCTTTCATTTTTTACACAACTATCACCATTTAAGAGATACAAAGAGATTGTTGGACCCTACTTTTCAGGAATTTACCAGATTTGCTTTCCTGAAAAAATCTCATGGACAACAGTTGACAAGCCACCTCATCAATTCCAATTGGAGATCAGATTGGATCTTCTCCTTGATTATTTTAAACAAGAAACTAAATATAGATGAGGAGTTTTTCAGATCCACTTCTTTTGGATCTTAATAAATATGTATTGTTTCTATATAAACTTTGTAGAATGAGAAGTTAGGGGTAGAAAAATTGGAGATCCAGATGACTTTTTTGTGAAACTCCTTGTAAAGGCATTTATGTTCTATTTGACACTTAATAGAAAAGGCCTATGGATGTTTAGACACTCTTTTCTAATCTTTTTTGCTTTCTTCATGCTTGAATTCATTATTCAGACTGCAATGCATTTGTTTCTTGATTGTTAATTAATACAGTAAAAATTTGTTGTGGGAATTAATTTCAAGTTTTGATTTCAAGCTGATGTTCTTGTTTCTTTTGATATTCTAAGGAAAGAAATTATGTGAAGTTAACAAATTGAAGGCTTCATATTCTCTTTTTCTTATTGGTTTAATCCATCTATGTGTCTACCTTTTATTCAGTCAATGAGCTATGCTATGTTCTGATCTTGATTTTCATGTTATGTTATAACCTTGAGCCAGTTTTCAACCACCTTATTCAAAAAACCAAATTATAAAAACCTTCTAAACACTTTGCAATAAATCAATGATGCCCTAGCTTTCCCTCTCACAGTCAAGTGCAACTTTAGGGACTAACAGTAACATGAAATTAATAGCTTGACATATGTGTTCACTTCCGGATGCCTGTCGAAGTGTGTTATTTTCATTACATTTAGCAGGGTGGACTGCGCGAGGTTCATCGTCCACGGTTGGGGGATTATCTTTGAGTTCTTCCCCTTCATCCTGGTCACGTATTTATACGGGGCGAGCATACTATAGGTCTTGTGATAACCGAGGTTGAAGTCACTGAACTTCAACGCTGTGATCTTGTCCTGCTGCAAGTGAACTATGCGCATCCCCTTCGGGAGGTACGCAATAATCATGGAGTACTCAAAATATCCTGGAACGCTATCTCAAATCACTGTGCCGGCTAGAGGCGGGATGTAATCAGGAAATATGGTTGGGATCAACTTCACATTTTCTAGGTCATCTTTGTGTTTGGTTCTCTTTTCCACTAATGGTCGGGATGATCTGACTATGCGAGAAGTCGACGAAGAGGCTTGCACTCCTCTCGTCGATGACTCTTGAATACTTGTAGACATTTCTCTTTCAGAAATTACTCTTTCATTCATTAGGTCAATGCGAACTTCTTTGACAATTTTCTCTACAACACTAAGCTCATCTGACATGCACGCTCGTGGTTGAATCTCTCGGGTTCGAAGAGTAACTAGTCAATGAAACATGATGAATGGTAATAACACGATGATCATTGTGAGAAATAAACCAGTCCACGGAATCAGATTCACGGTTAGAAAAAGTGTTCTCGTTGCATGACACAATGAGATAAATAGATAACTTGGCAACAAATCTCTTGCAATGGGTGAGAAGCCTTCATTAACTTAGTTCTGTCCATTATGGTGTGGTCCCAACGGTCTGGTGGTGAAATTTCTGATCATAAATTCCTTTCTTACCATTCAGGTTGTTAGTCTAATGGTTATACTATTTTCAACGGCTATATTACTTTGCCATGGCGAAGTACCATGTGATGCAGTTATGATATCCCGACAAAGTTCCAATTTTGCAATTTTTTCTTCTGCGAAGTTCCCTCTAGAACCTTCTGTAACTTTTCAATCTTAGATTTCTTCTTCCTTAGTTTTCTAGCCTTCTTTCTGGTGAGCTTCATCTCAAAATTCCTTTTTCCATTTTGATTCTGATCGTCTTTCGGCAGAGTAACTTCGCGCTGGTAATATTCTTTCCTATAAATCAGGGGTAATACTTCATCTATATATGAAATAGGTACTTTAGTCTTTTGTGAATCTTCTAGTGTTCTTCCTACTTCAACATCCAAGTCTTTGGTCTTAAATTTCTTTGCTCGGTTCTCCTGTTCTTCAATCAAGTGTGCGATCCTCCTAGTCATGAAATATTTTAACTCTTTCTTATTCTGCTCTAAGATTTCTTCTTCTTTCCTTCTGGCTTGATCTCCTTCAATCCAAGGTTTTCCTAGTAACATAGAAAATGGAGTGTTGTTCTCAGTAAATTTAACAACTTCAAATTCTTCCTTTGTCGAAGTTCCATTGGCACTCATAGATATCTGGGTAAGTCTTCCACATGGGGTTATCAACTTTCCTCTGAATAATCCTATTCCACCCAATGCAGGAATCATAGCAGTCTTTCCTAGAATTTCCTAAGTTCTTTCTTTCATAATATTTACCTGTGTTTCGTCATCCATAACACAGTCAATGTCGAAGTCTCATATTCTTACTTCAATGCATTCTTTTTCTTTGAAGATCTCTGATAAGCTGATATGTCAGTGGTCATTCAGGTTTTCTTTCATCTGTAGCAATACTTTCTCTGATTCTTTCTGGGGTTCTGCCATAATCTCAGTTTCTTGATCTGCCTTAGGTTTTTCTTGGTTCATATTCATCCTCTCAACCTTAGCAATCATTCTAGGGAAATCCAAAACTTCATGGTCCATAGCTTTGCAACTGAGGCAACTAGGCTTTCTACCAGGGAATTCCTTATCCATATGTCCTGGTCTTCTGCAACCATAACAAAGGGTTAATCCTCTCTTTCTCTTAAATGATCCCCAACCTTTCCTGTACTGCGCACTAGGATCATGGTAGCTAACCTGCAAAAAATTATTTCTAGGATCTTGCATCCATTTGTTAGTCCAAACATTCTCTCTATGCATAGGTATAACATATCTTTGACTATTCTTAGCAGATCTACTCATATCAAATATTCTTTCTTCTATCAGTGCCCTAGTTTTCAAGCTAGGACAAATCTTATCAAACATACCTAGATCCATACTTTAGAAACACAAATTTCCACTAATCTTATCTTCAATAGAGCACAAAGCTTTCATATCTAAAACTTTTCACATTCTTACCTTTATCAGAGCACAGAGCTTGCAGATCCTACCTCTTTTATTCAGATTAGAATTCTTTTCTTAGCACAAATCTTCACAGATTGAGTATAATAATGCGCACTAGAGCGACAGATCTATGCACAGAGCTTTCATGATTTCAGGTTATATCTTTGCACAAAGCTTCTTTTTCCTTAGTTCCCAACAATCACAGTTTCAGGGCCCGACAACAGAACCATTTGTTGGCACATGGGCAGACCCAAGGTTAAACGCTACAAAAATGCACCAACAAAACCCTAACTACTGGCCCTTTCAGAAACACCTGTGAAGAAGATGAAGTCTCACCCGAGGTAGAGGAAAGGGTGGTTGTAGGAATCAGATGTCTACAACCTTAGCTTGGACACATATATGTGATTCTAACACTTGACAAAGAACTTAACAGTTCACATTCATCAATATCTAGTCTTATTTACAACGCAATTAAACCCTAATTACAGAGCATCTCAGGCAGCACTTAGCACGACGAACCAGATCAACTCTAGAAGATTCAAGCACTAAGCACATGTATATAAGTCAGATATAACATTCATCCACATTATTAAGCACTAAGCATCAACAGATCATTCATATATATTAAAGCACTAAGCACATTAACATATAAACACATCAACACATCACACAAAGCAGAGCAAGACAACATGTACGTGGTTCACCCCCACCCTGGGGCTATGTCCACTAACTCTTCTCTTCTTTACTATCCTTGGTCAAGCTTATTACAAGAACATAACATCCGAGTTATACTCCACAGAAGACAGGAGATCTGCGCGCACTCCACCATATCCTCCTTCTTCTTGCTAGGGTATATCACCAAGCCTTCACACAGTCTCTTACAATGACTTGCACTTATCTCTGCAAGTCTCACATAGTATGCACCAAAGCACTTACAACTCTTGATCACATAGATCCAACTCTAGCACTTAGCCATTCGTACTCTATATGCTCACTACATCGCCTAACATCTATTTATACATTACAAAATAGAACTAAGCATGGGTAAACTCATGGGCCAACATTCCCATACCCGTTACATAATCCCAAATCCCAAAAAGGGCCCTAAAAGGGGTCGAGATCCTGCAATATTCGCTTCGTCTTGGGCTCCACCTTCGACATCCTGTCGAAGTCACAAAATAGGTCAAAGATGACCAAGAATCCTCAAAACTTGGTCAAGGGAGAACACAATATAACCCAAAGATTCCTTAACAATATTACACTTAGCTCGCGAAGTTAGATTATACCTTCTATATTTAATAGGGAAAACAACCATGGAATAAAAATATAATAGATAGCAAATAACACAACATCAACCACAAAGAACAACAATATTTACGTCATTCACCCTCTCCCTAGGGCTACATCCACATAATTGTGTTTGTTGATATATTAGATGAAAACATACAGTTCTATCTGTGCACTTAGCTGCATATCTCTCTCTCTTTCTCCCTTTATTTCCCCTCCTTTTGCACGCAACAACAGGGTTGATCTTCACACCTAGCTGAAGATCCAGAATACAAGAATGTCTTACAACCACAACACTTCTATATCAATATTTCTCTCATCAACAATAATAGTAACAACCCTCTCAACTCTTGTAGACCTTTATTTATACATTACATGACTCTTGGACAAACTTAGACCGAAGTCAAGGTGTCAAAACCCTAGATGCCAAAACCCTAGGTCCATGTGATCCACATTTTAAGGGCTTCACCAACATGTTCTTCCTTCTTTTCCATGAGGTGCTCCAAAGCACGTGTTGATATCTTCTTTCGCTTGCTGATTTTTCCACAATCCATATTATTTGATGCTTTTTCTTCCTTGATATTCTCTTTCAACAAATTTCTTTTCCTTTACCTTGTTCCTTCCTTTCTTCTTCTTTAACCACTTCGACCCTTCCTTGGTTTATGTGACTTCCACGCACTTAGTGCTTTGTCTTTATTCTTCATTAATATTCACTTTATTCCTTAATACATGACCAAGGGACAACATGAGGGAAGTCCTTCTGTACCAATCCAAGATTGTCCCTAAAGTACTCAAACTTTACCTTCAACAAAGTCTTGGTCAACACATATGCTATTTTCTCATCTGTGCCAATATATTGGAGCTTCATAGCTCCCTTTTTCACCATATATTAGATATAATGGTACTTGATCTCAACGTGCTTGGACTTGTCATGAAACAAAGGGTTCTTAGACAACTTTATACAACTTTGGTTGTCACAAAAAATACAAGTCACCTCCAACTCGAGATAAAAAGTCCTGCAAGAAAATTCCGAATCCACACAAATTCACAACTAGATAAACATGCTGCTATGTATTCTTCCTTGGATGTACTACAAGACACACTAGTATACTTCCTATTGAGCAAAGAAATCATAATTGATCCCAAACTAAAGCAACATCCAGATGTACTCTTATGATCTGTGACACTACTAGCCTAATATGAATCAACATATCCTTGCGGTATTATCTTAATATGAAACATATCAGAGTCCAAAGTTTATCATATCCTTTAGGTACTTTAACACGTGATTTTCCGTAGTCAAGTGAACATGTCTTGTTTTAAACCATATACTGACTCAAAGTGTTCACCACAAAGAATATATATGGCCTAGTATTCATCAAATACATCAATGAACCAATCATCTTCCTGTACATAATGACATCCACTGTCTCTGAAGAAGGATCACTCAATAACTTCAAGTTCTTCACCATCAGTGTGGGCATGGATTTACAATCCATCATTTCGAATCTCTTCAGAATTTATTCCGCATATTTTCCTTGGCTAAGGAAAATCTCATCCGATATTTGCCACACTTCTAGACCTAAGAAATAATGAATCATACATAGGTATTTCATATCAAACTTTGATGCAATATTTCTCTTGCACTCAACGATGAGATTCTAGTTCCCTCTTAGAAACAGGTCATCCACATATAATAAAATTATTACTGGTCCACTATCCTCAACCTTGTAGTAAAGGTTGGGATTTGCTTTACTCTTGGTAAAGCCCAAACTCATTACAAAGATATCAATTCTACCATACCATTCCCTATGTGCTTGGTTCAATCCATACAAGGATTTTGTCAACCTACACAAATGCATTTGTATTTCATGTGTCTCTAAACCTTGTGGTTTCTCCACGTACACTTGTTCTTCTACTACACCGTTCAAAAACTATTTCTTCATGTCCATCTGGTGTACCTTCCATTTCATTACTATAGCTATAGAAATTATAGCTCTAATTGAAGTGTATCATTCCACAACATAAAATGTCTCCTCATAATATATTCCTTATTTCTTGGAGATCCCACAAGCCACAAATGTTTCCTTGTACTTCTTGATACTACTATCTGTTGACTGCTTCGTCTTGTAGATCCATTTGGAACTCACAACAGATTTATCTTTTGGTCTTAGAACCACATCCAAAACATCATTATTAATTATGGAATGTTATTCCTCAATCATTGAATCCTTCCATAATTTATTCTCTACAACCTCTTCATAACAAGTAGGCTCAACATCAATGATATCACATAAAAATGCCACGTAATTGGAATATGGTCGAGGTTTCTTTCATCATTTAAAAGATCCATCTAGAGAACCATACTTGTTGACATATTGAATAATATAACGAGCCCAAGCTGGTATTATTTTCTTTGTAATCAGTTTTGTAGGTCTTTTTGGTTCTCTCATGTCACGATTATCTAGAACATGCTTTTCTGGTACAATGCCATTACCTACGATTGTTATCGTTCGGTTCTTTCTTTCTGCTACTCCATTATGCTGAGGAATGTAGGGAGTAGTGAGATCCCTCTTAATCCCAAGTTCTTCGTAGAATGATTTGAATTCATCTAATGTGAAATATCTTCCATTATCTGACCTCAAAGTATTTCTCTTCATTTCAAAAATAGTTTCTACAAGGGATTTGAATTCCATGAACTTGCTGAATACTTCACTTTTTGTTTTCAAGAAATAGATCGAATTTTTGTGTGAGAAATCATCAATAAATGAAACATAATGCACATATATGCTAAGTGAAGTGGATATCATTGGCCCACACATGTTTAAGGGCATGATTTCCAAAAATCATTTGGCTTTTCTTTCACTCCTTGGAACAGACTCTTCCTAATTGTTAGTCTACTCCACATCTCAATTTGGAGGCTATCTAATAGGTTTCCTTCTGCAACTATCATTGTGGCTCCCTCTCAGATATGTCACTGGTGACCTGCTTCCATGGTAACCTTCTTGGAACATGTACATCTCCATGGTAACTTCCATGGAACTTTTAAGATAACCTTCTTGAGACAAGAATAACAAGAGAAAAATTATTTCCAATATAATAGCATTTTCATAAGAATATATATATGGTAACAAGAATGAAGGAAAATTTTGTGGTAATCATTATAGCCTTACCAAGGTGACTTTCCTAGAAGTAAAATAAGAATTATCTCCTAGAGGAGATGGTAGTTCATCTTGCAAACAAGTACAATAAGCATTTATATCAATAATACTCACATGCTACCAAGTATTTATTGTACCTAGTAGTAATAGAACCTTTCAAAGGTTGTTGACACAACTATAGTGTTTATTTTTTATGCATGAGCATCATCGTCATCATTTAATGAGGCAAGGTAGAAGATAACTCATCATCTAGTGCAACACACTTTAACTGGTTTGGATTCCAAGGAGGGCACGTCACTTTAAATTTTGAAGATTTGTAATTAAAGATCCCATAAGTTCTTGAAGCTAGACCCATTGTATGTGATCCATGAGACTACAATTTCCTTTAATTCTTGTAGGATTGTACATATTTCAAGCACCGAATCATATCTAGATTGTAATTATTCATTTATTATAATAATCCTAGTGGTAGGATGCTTTTAATTATCATATGAAAGCACTAGAATAGTTTGGAGGGAAGGATCGAGAATCCCCTTCATGTATAACACAATGTAATCTATGCCCAAAAGAGGTTCCTAAAAGATGCTACTGAAAAAAGGCTGCTGAAAGAAGAAGTTGAAAACTGTTGAAGGTTGTTGAAATACTTGTAAACATTTTCTTAAGGAATATAGAAGAGGAGAATTGATTTCAATTTCTGAGACTTCTGATCTTTGATTAATTGGGTAAATGTTATGTTATTTATCTCCATGTTTGTGTGTGTGTGCATATAAATGGTTGGTTGAATGAATCCTTAATGTTAATTTAAGTTGCAATTGTTGCTCTTTTGAAATCTTAGTGCAAGGAGTGCACAGTGCCCACGTAAGGAGTACAGAGGTTGAACCATCTACAGGTTAAAATAACTCAGAATAGATAGTGTAAGTTTACACAAATTGAGCGCAAGGAGTGCACCTATACTCAAAGGAGTACAATAGATCATAGGGGAGACCATTGCAAAGAGTGCACAGAGTCAACACTTCGTTAAGTGTTGATAAAGCGCATAGGAGAGATAGCACAAGGAGTGCGTAGGTGATTTTATCTTTCAACAAAGATTTGGTACTTATCAAGTCATAAAACATGTATAATTACACCACATATGATTAACATAGATTTGGTACTTATCAAGTTATAAAACATGTACAATTATACCACATACAATCAATAGAGATTTGGTACTTATCTTTCAATATATGACCTCCAACTACGTCTAGACCTTCCATAAACCTCCCAGCCTTAGACCATGCTACTCATCACACTCAGTAGTGGGTCATCCCCTAGCTGGGACTAAAATCCACCCAGGGAAAAGCAATACTAGACCTAGGCTAAGGCTATGGGAAAATGCACTATGAAACTGGAAGGATTCTCTCCAAGGAGCCTACTTACACCCACTTCTCACAAACTCTCATTCCCCACATGCCTGTCCCACCCTGGGAATATGCACCTTCACTGTTCCATAGTCCATCAGCTCCTCCAATTCCCTTCCAGGGCTTGAGCAACAAGTCAGATCAGGAATTCTCAGAGCTCCATAGATGGTATTGGACTCCCTCCAGAAGAAATTCCTTCACCACAAAATATCTCACCTAGAGTAAGATGCTCACAGGCCTGACAACCTGCTTATTCAACCACAAGACTAACAACCGACCTCTTCAATCCACAACCACAAGACTAACAACCCACCTCTTCAATCCACAACCACCAAAATCAGGTAAGGCACGAGGACGACTCAAAAATTTACAAAGGTTCACAAAGGTGGAAAAGACTCTGGTTGCGTACTTGTTCAGTGCATGCATGAACTGCACAAGGGATGGCCAACATGCCGAGGATGAACTCATGGAAAACTAAATGGCCATACTAGTCAGAATGTTGAGAGCGAGCAAGGAAAATGGTGAGAATGGTCATATTGTAGAATTGTGAGAGAGATGCAATGGTGAGAGCGAACTCCTCTGGAAGGTGACTAGAATGGTTCATGAACCCCCAAAAAAGGTGGAACTTCCCACATAAATCTGCATGCATCCTGGGTGACACTTGGCTCTCTAGGAGCATGCTCCTCTCCACTTGGAGTTTGTTCCTCTCCTCAAAGGAACTTAGGATAACTGGGTTTATTTTCCCAACTTTAGTACTTTTCAAGAATACATTATAATATTTCCTTGGGTTAAGCCCTCAAGCTTAGCCCCTCTTTTTTATCCTCTCAGCCCCATTCCTTTCCCTACCCATTGGAGCTTAGTCGCCCATAAATATTTATTTGTGGTCGATCTACACGCAACGATGTATTTTATTAATAATCTGCATAATTACATATACAAAAATAAGGCCCACTGACCTTAGCATCTAGTCTCTACGGCCTAATAAACACATAATCCTGCCAGCTTATAATTACTTGGCTCACCAGCCTACAAACAAAATTACATTTCACAGGGGCTCGATCTTGGGGTATTACAATCCCCTCCCCTTATTTTTTCACTGTCCTCAGTGCAACTCATTTACATAATATCAACAAGATTTTCAGAATCTTCAAAAATATGTGGGTACTCTGCCCACATAGCATCTTCATGATCCCATGTTTCCTCCTCAGGACCATGCCAGTTCCACTGAAATTTTACAATCCCTATGGATAGATTCTGGAGCTACTTTATTTTTCGACCCAGTATACGCACCAAATGCACCTGAAAAGCACTTTCCTATTCCACCTTAATCACATTCCAATTAATAACATGATTAGCATCAAGTACATACTTCTTAAGCAATGACACATGAAATACATTATGTATAGACATGCATGCAGGAAATGCAAGCTTATATGTTATTGGACCAATCCTCTATAGGATTTTAAATGGCCCACAATATCGAGCTACCAACTTTGAACAATTTCCCAACTTTAGGGAGATTCTATTAGCCTTCACTCTTAGGAATACATGATCCCCTACTTTAAATTCCCTGTGGGTTCTATTCTTATCAACATAAATTTTATGCCTATCTTGGGAAGCCTTCAAATTCTAATTAATATTCAACATTTTCTCTTCCATTTCCTTGAGAAAATCTAGCCCAACCACTGCCCTATCATTTGGGTTGTCCCAACTTACTGGGGTGTTTCACTTTCCATCATAAAGTGATTCAAACAGGCTCATCTTCAGTGATGCTTGATACCCATTGTTGTAGGCGAATTATACCAAGTGTAAATAATCCTCCCATTTAGATGGTTTTCCCATCACACACATCCTTAGCATGTCCTCTATGACTTGGTTTACCCTCTCTATCTTCCCATCAGACTCAGGATGATAAGCAATGATGAAGTTTATATTTTTTTCGAACCCTTTGAATAAACCCTTCCAAAACTTTGATGTAAACTTTGGGTCTCTATCAGACACAATTGTCTTGGGTATGCCATGAAAGCATGCTACTTCCCTCATATAAATATCAACAACGTTAGTTTCCTTATGAGTAGTCTTCATAGGAATGAAATGGGAAACTTTAGTAAGCTTTTCCACCACTACCATGATTGCATCATGCTGCTTTCTTGTTCTGGGCAATCCTGTGATGAAATCCATTGTCACCACTTCCCATTTCCACTAAAGAATGGGTAATGTCTATAGTAACCCAGTTGGGTGTCTATGCTCAACCTTGACCCTTTGACATTCCAACCATTTAGCTATGTATTCAACAATATCCCTCTTCATGTCGGGCCAATAATATTGGCTTTTGATTGCTGAAAATATTTTCTGATATCCTAGGTGTCCTGCATAAGGCACACTATGCATCTCTTTTAAAATAACACTCCTCAATTCCAGAGAATTTGGTACATAAACTCTATTTTTGTATAATAAAATTCCATCAATTCCCAATTCACAATCTTTAGTTTTCTACTGCATTTTACCTTTCTGCAATTTTGTTACCAATTCCATGTACTACAAATCTGCTTTTGCAACTTAAAAAAATCTCCCTTTAAGATCTGTCTGATACATGATAATGGTTGTAGCATGTAGTTCATGCACTCTCCTACTGAGTGCATCAACCACTTTGTTCTCCTTTCTTTTGATGTGCTTGATATCAAAGTCATACTCACAGAGGAATTTTCAACCATCTACTCTGCCTAGCATTCAAAGTAGGTTGATCAAACAAATATTTCAGACCGTTATGGTATGTCCTTAGCTCAAACCTCTTTCCCATGAGGCAGGTCCCCCACTTATTCAAAGTTTTCACTATGGATGCCAATTCCAAATCATGAGTGGCATAGAGCCTTTCATGCTATTTCAATTTTCTAGACTCGAAACATATCACAAACCCATTCTGGCTAAGGACTCCACCAAGTCCTTCTTTGCACGCATATGTGCAAACCATGAAATCTTCATTTGGATCTATGATATTCATAATTGGAGCATTAGTTAACAACTTCTTCAATTTCTATAAACTCTTTTCACGTTCTTTTGTCCAATGAAACTTCTTCCCCTTCCTTTGCAAGGAAATGATGAAGTGAGCTATGCTCGAAAGCCCTGCAATGAACCTTCTATAGTAGCCAGTGTTATCACTGAAATTTCGTCCGCACAGGGCGACAAGAACTCAACATCATCAACACAGAAAAACAAACATCCATGGCACAAGGATTAAATCCACAGCACATCAAAAGGGCCAAAACTATACAAAGTTGGCTAAAAAGATTA
>SNQJ01S0158421.1:20032-38558 GCA_010110895.2 Picea sitchensis
CTTAACTCTTGTTCATACCTTTACTATTTTCTTTCTAACCTTTTGCATTACAGCTGTCATGCCTATCAGAGCCCAAGTAGGCATGTAAGTGCTTGCTTTTTGCTCACTCATTGACGAAAAGAGCACGAACAGCCAGCTAGACCCATGAAGGATCTGACTTTTTTTACATTCTTAGGTGTTCTCCACCCTTTAATGGATTCTATATTTTCGGGGTCCACTGCTATCCCATCCTTTGAAATGATATGCCCCAAGTAGTGAATTTTGTTTTGATAAAATGAGCACTTGATCAATTTGGCATAAAGATGATGTTCTCTTAGCACTTGCAACACCATCCTCAAATGATGCTCATTCTCTTATTTCAACTTGGAATATACAATAATTTCATCCAAAAAGACAATGACAAACTTGTCTAAATATTCCCAGAAAACACCATTCATTAAGCACATAAAAACAACGGGTTCATTTGATAACCCAAATGGAACCACTGTGAACTCATAATGACCATACCTTGTCTTGAAGGTGGTCTTGCTGATATATTCCTCTTTAATCCTTACTTGATGATATCCTGACTTGAGATCTATCTTTGAAAATATGTTTTGCATCCTTAAACTGATCAAAGAGATCATTGATCCTTGACAAAGGACACTTGTTCTTTATAGTCACTTTGTTCAACTATTTGAAATCGATGCACAATCTCAATGTCCCATATTTCTTTTTAATGAACAAGACTGGGGCACCCCGAGGTGACACACTTGGGCATATGTACCCCTTCTTCAAAATTTATTCAAGATGCATTTGCAACTCCTTCATCTATGGTGTACTCATTTTGTAAGGAGTCTTTGACACTGGAGCTGCTCCAGGCATTAAATTTATAGAGAAATCAATATCTCTCTTTGGGGTAGTCATGGTACCTCCTTGAACACATCTTCAAAATCTTCCAGGACTGCATGATATTCCAAATTTGGCACCTTATCCTTAGATGCTTCCTCCATATGGGTTGAAAATATTTGACAACCCTTCCTGTAACACTTCTTCAACTGCATTGCTGAGATTTCTTGGATAGTAACTGCCCTAGGAATTTATTGGATTGTCTTTTGATTTCCTTCCTCATATAAGCAAGTGAATGCCTTGTTATGGTAGTGTAATATGGCATGGTGTTGATCCAAGAAATCCATACCAATTAGGTAGTCATATGATCCCAACAACAATATGTTCAAATCTTCCTTGGTACACAGTCCATTCATGCCCACTGGACATAATTTAATCAACTCAACAACTTTTCTCTTGGCTCCTATAGCTAGCTTGACCAACCAATATTTCTCATGCTTGCTTCATGGAAAAAGAAATATTTCCACTATCTTAGGGTCTATATAACTATGAATAGCTCCTGAATCAATTAAAATAGTAATGGTTTGGTTGTTGATCATACCTTCCACTTCAATCATATGTGATTGATACTCTTCTTGCTTGTTTTCCAATGCTACGTAGATCCTTGGTATATTTATTCCCATGTCCCCCACTATTTTATCTCACTGAACATTGTGAGCAACTCTCACTTTGTAACTTTTGTGAGGACAATCTCTATACTTGTGGTCTCCTTTACAACCCCAACATTGAATGGGTGCATCCCTTGACCTTTTCCCTCCTACCTTAGCCATTCTATGCTCTCTAAAAGATGGATGTCCTTGAGGAATGTTTCTGAAAAATGGAGGCTTGTTTCCCTTCTTCCTCTGTTCCTTCTTGAACTTCTTCTTGTCCTCCCAAGCCTTCTAGAAAGTAGGCTTTCCTGTTTGCTGATCATATAAGCATTTTTCTCTCCTTACAGTTTCTTCCAAATTCTTGGGATCAGCTTATTGGATTTTATCACTGATGAAATATGGAAACCCACTCAGGTACCTCTGAATATTCATTATCTAATCATCGATGGAGACATACTTCAAGATCTCTAATAATCTCCTTTCATATTCATCAATAGCCATGCTGCCTAGTTTAAGTTCAAAGAACTCTTTCATATTTTTGTCATAATACCTCTTGGTAAGGTATTTCTTCTCAAAATTCCTCTTGAAATCCTTCCAAGTCATATTTTTCTCCCTGAGGTGTTGTACTTGCACCAACTGATCCCACCACATGGATACTTTTCCTTTAAGTTGGTAGATGGCAATTCTTCCTTCTACATGAGAAGAATAATTATGCAATTGAAAATACTTTCTTATGCCCAACAACTATGGCTCTACATCTTCATCCTTCTTGTACTCACCATCAAATGTAGGAGGTTTGATTTTGTTCATTTCCCCTCATATCTCATCCACCCCAGACCTCTTATGCTTCCTAGTAGGGGATGGACTTGAGTTGATGTGTGCTCTCTTATTGGAATGCCTCGGTGAGTGTTGGTGATGTCTGCTATCACTTTTTGTTCTTTTGTGACTTCCTGATTTTCTTGAGCTACTCTCCTTATCCAATTTATTTTATATTCTTTCCAGGATTTGCATCAACTTTATGTTGAATTCTCCCTATTTCTCCCTGGCCTTCATGATCTTTTTGTTACCTTCTCGGTGAGTCTAGACATATTTCTACAAATTTTCAATGATTTTCATCATGTTCCCTTATTTATCTATCTATTCTCCATGCCCATTGGAGTTTGATCCTTCAACTCCCAAATGGACATCCATTCCTCTAACTTCATTTTCTGAATTGTAAGCACTCTGTGACTTCCCAATTTCTCTGCACTATGCAACAATTTGGTTTGGTTCTAGCAATCGTTTATTCTTCAAAATGTGCAGTCAACCAAATTTTTGTTAGGCTAATAGAATTTAAAATTTTTCCAGAATAAACCAATATGATTCAACAAAAAAATATAAGATTCCATTTTCTATGGGTCTTGGTCGGTGAAGAACCCCTCGAGATTCTATCTCTAAGCCAAGTTTTGTTCTGCAACAAATTTTAGGCGTTTATCTGGAGCCTTGAAACTTCGGGCTTCGGGGCTTTGGATCGTTTCTTTTTTCCACGCATCACAAAAATTACAGAATAAAGAACTGTCAAATGCACGGAGAACGGTGGATCTACAATCCACCTTCCTTGCACATATCTATTGCGGATAGGAGCTTTGGGGACTCTTACTTCGATGTATTTCAAAGCACATCATAAGAAATCTCTTAGAGTGATGGACTAGTGAACTCACGAAGTAGGGTGGATCAATGGTCCACGTCTCCTAGCATCCAACAAATGATACTCACTATGGAAATCCATGCTTCGAGGATCTAAAACTTTGGAGCTTCGGGGCTCTAGAACTTCAGAGGATTTCACCTTTGCACATCCCAAAACTCCTGAACTGTGAGTCTCCGCATACTTCCACGTCACCCCGGTGACATCATCCAGTTAATTTACTTTGACGTTATGTAACTTAAGGGGATTCTTCCTCCCATTCCATCACGATCCATTTCTTCTAGAGTGTCAAGTCTCTGGACTTCACGATATAGCGCAATGCATCCACTGGGGCCCACAGTTTTCCTTAAAATAATAAATACTGAAAAATATCACATCGAACTTTATACTTTTCAAATTGTAGGGACATGGGTCAACGATTTTGGAGTAAATCCTCGATCGTTCCGCAGTTTTCCACACGCTGACACGTACCCCTTCTGGGAAACCGTGGTTTGGATTGTGGGACCACCCAATAGAATTATGTTTCGCACAACTTCGATCTCCGCAATGACTCTCGACCATTGATCTTGATATATATTGGTCAAAGTTAATGTAGGCCCGATCCATCTAACTTCTATGCCAAGTTTAATTACCTTGTGCCGCCTCCAGGAGTGCCACGTGGTAGGACACACGAAGCCAACAAGTGGTCCAATCAAGTGGGTGACATATGTCACATTCTAACTTCATTTCTATCTTACAAAGGTTCTTAAATCACTGACACGTGGAACACATCCCATGTGTCCACACCATCCCTAGTTACGTCAACAAGCCACGTCACTTTGGGACTTCGGGCTTTGGTAGATTTCACCTTAGCATACTCTATTTATCCCAAACGTCGAACTCTCGAAATTTATTACCTTCCGCTCTTGGCTTATCCCTACGATAAACAATTTCCCCCCTAATCTACTGTGTAGATCCTCTTTGGGACTTCGGAACTTCGAGCTTTGACCGTTTCTACTCTATCACACATAAACTTCACCGAAGTCATGAAGTCCATAGTAATTAGGGGTTAATCCTCATGCACCTTTCTCTAGATCTGACGGTTGTGAAGGATCCTCCTTCTCCCGAACAAATCCCATGGTCCAACTTCAAACCTTGTGGTTCCAAACCTATGGTTACTGCAGTCTCTTTTCTATGCTATATTTCTTGAACCGCTATACCTTCTGAGCTTCCAAACATGACCAAGGTGTTCTCTTGGCACTCTAGAATGCTCTAAAATTCAAATTTTGTCCTTCTCAACAACAATTTTCTTTGAGATTTTGATTCCATAAGCACTTATATGTCCTAATTCAGGCTCAGTGTCTAAAACTGGGCTTTGAACTTCAATTTTGTCCATTTTGACAACAATTTTCTTATTAAACCTTTGCTTCAACTTCCATTGACATGGCCCATCCAGGCTCAGTGTTGAAAAAATGGCTCTGATACCATTTTTTAATGTCCCCAACCACCAACATACTGGGCAACACCACTACAGGACGTCTCTCTTAGCTCTGATACCATTTTGTAACTTTATATGCATGCATATCTAACGCAAATTAACAGTTAAAACATTATGTTCATGCCACTTATTCATGCAGAAATAAAATTAAAACATTCTGACACTATATGCATAAAGACGACATATTCTAACCATACACATATTAATGCAAAATTAACAGTAATCCTACACATACAACATATATGATACATCTAGGCATTACTCATCAAGTTATAAAACATGTACAATTACACCACATACAATCAACAAAGATTTGGTACTTATCTTTCAATAGATGACCACCAACTGTGCGCAGACCTTCCATGAACCTCCCAACCTTAGACCATGATGCTCATCATGCTCACTAGTGGATCACCCCTGAGCTGGAACTAAACTCCCCAACCACCAACCAGTAGAGAAATGGCACTACAAGATGTCTCTCTTATCTCTGATACCATTTTGTAACTTTATATGCATGCATAACTAACGCAAATTAACAGTTACAACATTCTGTTCATTCCACTTATTCATGCGGAAATAACATTAAAACATTTTTACACTATCTGAATACAGACGACATATTCTAACCATACAAAAATTAATGCAGAATTGACAGTAAGCCTGCACATACAACATATATGATATATCTAGGCATTGCTCATCATGTTATAAAACATGTACAATTACACCACATATAACCAATATAGATTTGGTACTTATCTTTCAATATATGACCACCAATTGCGTGTAGACCTTCCACGAACCTCCCAGCCTTAGACCGGGCTTCTCATCATGCTCAGTAGTGGGTCACCCCCGATATGGGACTAAAATCCACCTAGGGAAAAGGAATCCTAGACCTAGGCAGAGGCTACGGGAAAATACATTGTGCAACTAGACGGATTATCTCCAAGGAGCCTGCTTGTGCCCACTGCTCATGGAATCTCATTCCCCACATGCCCATCCCACCCCGAGAATATGCACCTTCATTGTTCCAGAGTCCATCAACTGCTCAACTTTCCTTCTAGGGCTTCAACAACAGTCTGAATTAGGAATTCTCAGAGCTCTGTAGCTGGTACTGGACTCCCTCCAGGATAAATCACTTCCCATCAAACTCTCTCACCTTGAGAGAGTTTCTCACATGCATGGAAACCTTCTTCTTCAAACACAGGCCTGACAACCCACCTCTTCAATCCACAACCACCAAAATCGGGTAAGGCATGGGGATGACTCAACAATTTACAGAGGTTCACAAAGGAGGAAAAGACTCTGGTTGCATACTTATTTAGTCTGTGCATGAACTACACAAGGGTTGGCCAACATGCTGAGGATGAACTCATGGGAAAATAAATGGCCAGACTGGTCAGAATGTTGAGAGAGAGCAAGGAAAATGGTGAGAATGGTCAGGCTGCATAATTGTGAGAGAGATGCAATAGTGAGAGAGAACTCCTCAGGAAGGTGGAAATAATGGTTTGTCAACCCCCAACAAAGGTGGAACTTCCCACATAAATTTGCAGGCGTCCTGGGTGACACTTGGTTCTCCAGGAGCACATTCCTCTCCACTTGGAGTTTGTTCCTCTCCTCAAAGGAACTTAGGATAACTGGGTTTATTTTCCCAACTTTAGTACTTTTCAGGAATACATTATAATATTTCCTTGGGTTAAGCCCTCAATATTAGCCCCTCTTTCCTATCCTCGCAACTCCAATCCTTTCCCTACCCAGTGGATCTTAGTCCCCCATAACTCTTTCTTTGTGGTCAATCTACACGCAGTGATGTATTTTATTAATAATATGTATAATTACATATACAAAAAGTAGGCCCAATGAACTTAGTATCTGGGATCTTCGGCCTAATAAATACATAATCCTACCGGCTTATAATTACTTGGCTCACCAGCCTACAAATGACATTACATTTCACAGGGGCTCGACCTTGGGGTATTACACTCAAGAGGGAAGCACAAGGTGTGCGCCAAGGTTCGAGTCCTTTAAGTGGAAAAATCTCAAGGAGGGATAGCGAGAGTAAATCATCAATAGGAGGAATCCATTTTGTTTCTTGGTCGAGTGGAAAATATTTGTTTGGAAGAAATCAAAATCCCTCACATTCATTGGATGAAATAGAAGAGAACGACTGTTAAAACCCTAAGTCATTCAAACTTTGTTGCTTTGACATATTTTAAGTTGTTGTTGTAAGCGAGGAAAAATACCTAAAGCTCCAAAGTCCTAGAGTGAATATACATTGTAGATCACTGGGAGAGTGCGAGCTATTGGATCCCTAAGTGGTTTGACGATTCAACACTCCAGGAGAAATTGGTTGTTTGAGCACAGAGTAGAGAATTCCTTGAAGTATTGAATTCCAGAGTAAATCCTGACTGTCAATTGTTGGGTACACGTGGACCGTAGATTTAAGAGTGTTCATAATTCAACTATCCAGGAGATTAGAGTGTTGTTTTGGTGTGAAAATTCTTGAAGCCCCAGAGCTAGAGTAAATCTAGGCTGTGGATCTAGAACAAAGTGTGGACCATTGATCTCTGAATTCTTCGGGAGTTCGGAAGTTCAAAAATTTGGAAGAAGTTGTTGGTTGAGGTTGGAAAAATATCGAAGCCCGTAGTCCGAAGTGAACACAAACCATTGATCCGAGGTAAACATAAACCGTTAGATTTGGGGATTTTGTTGCTTCACGAATTCAAAGGTATTGTGTGTTGGAGTCGCAAAAAGTCCCTAAGCCCGAAGCCCCAGAGTTTCTTTTAGCCATAGATTATGGCAAGGAGTGTGGATTGTTGATACCTGAAATCTTCGAGAGTTCTCCAGTTTGGCTATTCAGGAGAATTGGAGTGTTCTGTGGATAAATCCTCCAAATCCCAAATTTCTAGAATTTCGAAGTTACTGCTTTCTAAATTTTAAGCCCAGGGTTTTAGGCCCGAGGTCACGTGCACAAGTACGTTGGAGCAAGAGGACCCTCACAAACACAAAATTTTTCATAGTGAGAAAATAAAATGCCTTTGGTAAGAATTCTAAGGGTCCTGTGAGGACCCGAGATCCACTTCGACTCTTGTGTAATTTTATCCTAGACCAAGAGGTTACGCAAGCCCCCTAGGAAGGGGGGGGGGGTTTCATCAACTTGTAATGTAGCACTTATCAAACTTGATATGTGAAATTTGGAAACTTATCAATTTAATCAATCAAACCTGGAACATGTTGTCTTATCTCCAAGAATGAGTGTTGTTTATTTTCTTCCAAGTCTCCTTCATTCAAGATGACAAGTATTCTCTCCAACATGTCCCATATACTAAGAAAATATGCTTTCTTGACAAAAATATGAGTTAGAGAATATAATGAAAATAAACTTTAAAACCTCAACCTTAATCAATCTAATATTTTGACTAAATTCATCTTAGAAGTTTAATTTTGATGAGAGGTTAGTATAATAATCATAACTTCAATAGATCAAAATACAATTATATGTTCATAATATCATAATAATGCCATAACAACTAGAGGCATATAAAAACAATCAAACCTGGAGTGTGTTGTTCCTATGAATGTGCTGGATTTGAGATCCCTCTGGTTGTATGATTGTTTCTTGGAAAAAACATCCCCTCTCCTGCAAACACCCTCAAGATGGTGATACAATTTAAACCTATAAAAGTACATACCTTCGGTAGCACCGGAAAACAACGGAGAGCAGTGACACCATCCAGAAGTAGCGACAAGCAATGCCGAACCCTAAAACTTCAAAGTTCTCCAACTTTCAATCTAAAGGTAACTGGTGATGTGCTAGGGTAGGGTGCACATGTTTGTGAAGGAATTAGGTGAACCATCCTAGATGAGGTGCTCAACGAGCTTGAAAAAATATTAAATAAACTATGCAGTGACATGGTACTATGGTAAGGTATTTCGAAAAACTACCGTGGTAAGGTAAATATCATGATATTCCTTCCAATGATTAGACTGTCTAAAGGAAACCAACTCTGATTCCATGTTGAAATTTTCCTAAAACTAGTTAGGGTTATATTTACCATAGAAATTTAACTAATTTTACGTGCTCGTTTTTCCATAGACGATGCTACATCATCATCACCCAACCATATGCACATATATGTGCCACCCCAAAGCACAACACACATAGGTATATCCTAGGAAACCCTCTTGGGGAATAAAACCAAACAAAACTTCTTTAGTATAGATTCATCAACCAAGTACATTGTTAGTACAATTCTCTCTCAAAGAGAAATATCCCAGATAACCCTTCTACTCAAAGGGAGACCCTGCTACTAGACTTGCACCTTGTCACCAGAAGATACACCAAGTATTATACCAATACATACACCAAGAGATACACCAAGGAACAATCCAAACCCTAGCGCATTACCCTAGCAAGGTAGCACATGAGAGAGAGACTAGCCAATACCAAGAGATGTGCATTATCCTTTCTCATGTAGCTCTAGATGCATCTACAACTCTCCACCAAAATTTCACTATAGCTGAGTGACTTGTGATCACTAAATGAGTAAGGCATCACCTTATTTATACGTATTCTTCCAATGAACGTTTCCCACAAGGTCAACCTGTCTTTTCTGGAAAATATAATTTACTTAGACTTTTTCTGGTAGGATTGACTTCTCATATTGCAAGTACAAATAATAATAATAATAATTTTCTTGAGTTGACATTACAAATATACTTTAGCATTATTATTTTAGGGGTTTGACTTGATCAAATACAATAAGAATATCTTTCTCACCTACATAATACTTCAACATATATTGTATTGTAAACAATGGATAAGGATGATGAATAAAGAATTAGAGGTGTGGCTCTAACATGTTGGTGGTTTTCCTGGTTTGGGTTTCTAGGGTAAAATATCTATGTAATGTGTGTGTGTGTGTATCATTGTATCTTTTAGGTTTTTATTAACAATTCATTTGCATTAATTTATTGTACAAGTTTAAAATGTACATTTGGTATTTAAGCAATTATTGGCTTCAAAGGGATGCCTTCATGGTCAAGGGTTTGGATCCACTCTATGATAATAATTTGCTATGATTGGAGATCCGAGGTATCTATTCTTGTTGTGAAAATAAATGGCGATTAGTTCAAAAATAGAGATTGAAAAATTTGATGGAAATTTTTTTGAGTTTTGGAACCTCAAGAAGGAAGATCTGTTAGTGGAAAAATATCAATGGATCATTATGGATACATTCACTACACCTATAGGAATGTCAAAAGAAGATTGCAAAAATTTAGATCGAAAGGAGAAGAGCACAATCCAGTTGTGTCTCTTAGATTCAATATTACTAAATGTGTCAAGGGAAGCCACAACCAAGGCATTAGGGATACGTTAGGATATTTTATCAGTCAAAGTCCCCAGTAAAAGAACTATTCTTGTAGAAGAAATTGTACAAATCGAGGATGAAATATGGAAACTCGGTGATAGAGCATGTGAATGCCTTCAATACTATTGTAAGTCAACTATTATATGTTGATATTCATATTTCCGATGAATATAAGTGTACCGATTTATTTTTATATTTACTATACCCATGGGATAGTCTGGTTGTAGACATAGGTAGTAATGCAACTACTTTAAGCTTTGATGATGTGGTCTCATCCTTGTTGTTAGAGGAGATGAGGTGGAAGAACATGGAAGGATAGAACAAAAACACCTTATTTACAAGAGGGTGCTCCCATTAAAGAAATAGATATAAGTCCTCAAGTAGGAGATCCAAATCTAGAGGAATATCTAAGTCTCTCATAAAATTTGTTAAGGTATGCTAGAGAAGTGGAAAATAAGAGAACTACAAGAAACAATCTGGTGCAGACCCCTAACCCTCGGGTTAAGGTCTGCTACAGGATCATTCTAATTCCTTCCCTTGAGTTGGATTGACTCTTCGATTCCTCTTCGGGGAATCCCAAGCACATAAAATGGTGCTTCTCCACAGGTCCTTATGAATTGATCCCACACAATCAAACACGAAGAATAAATTCCAATCTCCCTCTGACCAAACAATGTGGTCATATTTCTCGCGATTTTGGAACTTTGGAGTTCGCAACTTCTCAATTTCTCCTTCCAAGTCTCTCAACTCTTCGCCTTCTGAAACCTGAACTTTCGATGCACCGAAATGCTTGTCGCGTCCTCTCCCATGACAGTATCACGTTTCGCAATTTTGGGAATCTCGAAAATGAAATCCCAAATTCTTATCCTCCGAAATGTCGAAATGCTGAGTTCCAACAGGCTTCACTAATATCTAGCCCCACACAAATCTTTTCACCCCTTCGGGACTTCACACTTTGCGATTTCGTGAATCTCGCTACAATGCTTTGGTTTCTCCAAATAAAAAAACCCCGAAATGGTCAACAAAGGTTTGACCTCCATGTTGACAAGTACGCCACCTGTCCACTCTCCACTGTCTACAATCTTTGACACGGATTCTTCTGCCCCTTCAACTCTCGAATTCCGAAATGAGAGTTCACGAGAGATCTAACAACCCCATATCTCCTGAGATTTACACTTTAGGAAACACTCACCATAACTCTCCTTGCTCCTCTTCAAGATCTGATGGCTCTCGGGACTTCACGAATTCTCCACGAAGAATTCCAACCATCCATTTCCTCCTTGACAGCTCCCACAAATTGAACAAGCTATTCCTTCGCTGGAACTTATCTTCCTACAAAATAACTTTGCAGTGCCTCCCTTTGAATGCTTCAAGGTACTAAACCTCCTAAGCTTTATCCACAACTCGAGTCTTCAAGAAGACTCCTGCACGCACTCCTTGCGACAACCCTTCAAATACTTCCAAGTATTGAATTCTTCAAATCTACACACTCTCTTTGCAACAACAGTCCTTCAATTCTTTCCTTGGTTGATAAGTTCTAAACTTACAACTAGCTTGCGCACACCTTGCATGGTTGTTGTGCCCAACCTGCACATCTGCAGGAATGAGAATAACTTTATCTCTCCTAAGCTTTCAGAGATGAAACTTCGAACCCTTGTCAATGCACTCCTTGCAGACGACTTCATTGAAATCCTTGCAGGAATTCTTGCTTAGATAGAGAAACAATTGAAACTCATTCCTTACTCTTCCTCTCTTAGATTTCAGACATTTAACAAGAAATCATACATAGACAACATCAAAGCAAATGTACAATCAAAAGAGTAAAACAACTATAAGCATAACATTGAGCATATACACACACATAAAGCATTAGCACATCATGAGTCTAAATCAAAGCTTCATATATTAAATTCATAACTTCTATTCATGGATTCTACTACACAACTCTCTGCTTCTTCTCTACTATGCTCTATGCTCTCTTCATAAAATTGGAAATAATAATTCCTCTTCCTGATACAAATGATACAAGTGAGGGTGTCTATATCCATTTTCCCATTGGCTCCTAAAACTGTCTAATCTGCAATTCAAAGCTACCTACTTACATTTACTACACATAAATATCTCTACCTACTACAGATGAGAGTGAATCGCTCATGATCTATTTACAATCTACAAGCGCGTCTCCTCTTAATTATTTCATTAACATCCACACATTTATTTTAAAACATCTCAAAACACTTTTGCAACATGCTGAAATGCACTGGCGCTTGTCCCAGCTGTCTTCTGTCTCTGTGCTTGGTTGTTGTTGGTGATGCTCCTACATCATAGTCCCTTGCTTGAAAATTTTCATGGGCTCCTATCCATGAGCTCTCACATGGTCTATCCATGCTTTTGAATCTCTGCTTCATTCTCCTAGCTGGCATCTTCAACTGGATGTCCCTTCCACTTGACCAAGTATTCAAAATATTCCTTTCTCCTGGTCCTCTTACTGACTCTCTTGTCCAATATACCTTCCATCTGTGGTTTCTCTACAACTGGCATCTATTTGGCCCATTGAAACTCTAGTTGTTCACTGTCTTCTCCTGCCTCTTCAACTTTGTAAGGGTACAAATATGAGACATTGAATATTGGTGAAATTTCGATCCCCTTGGGTAATTCAATCTCATAAGCATTTGCCCCAAATTTCCTTATGATCCAGCACGATCCAATTTTCTTCATTTTTAATTTATTATATGTCCCCCTTGGGAACCTTTCCTTTCTCAAGTGTGCAAGAGTCAAATCACCAACTTTGAATTGAATTTGTCGCCTATGTTGATCTTCTCTATGCTTATACTCCTGGCTCGAATTCTGTAATCGCTCCTTCACCTGGCTGTGAAATTCCCTCATTGCCTCGGCAAAATCTTCTGCAATAACACTCCTAGTCACAGTCTGTTCTGAATCTCTCAATTCTAAAACTCCTCTTGGCTGCATCCCATAAACAATTTGGAATGGACTCTGCCCTGTGCTCCTATTGATTGAATCATTATAAGAAAATTCCGCCTGTGGAAAAATATTGTCCCACTGATTGTGATGTTCAGTCACCAAACTCCTCAACAAGTCTCCCAAACTCCTGTTCACAACTTCTGTCTGTCCATCCATCTGAGGATGATAAGCTGAACTGAACGACAAGTTTGTTCTCATATTTTTCCATAAGGTTCTCTAGAAGTGTCCCACGAACTTGGTGTCTCGATCTGAAACTATTCTCCTTGGTAAGCCGTGAAGTCTAACAACTTCTTTGAAAAATAGATTCACAATGTGAGTTGTGTCACTGGTTTTCTGACATGGTATAAAATGTGCCATTTTAGAAAATCTATCCACTACCACAAAGATTGAATCGAACCCTCTTTGTGTTCTTGGCAGCCCCAATATGAAGTCCATGCTTACTGCATCCCATGGCCTCTCTGGTATGGGTAACAGTTGATATAAGCCTACATTCTGCCTCTTTCCTTTTGAATGCTGGCAAATACTGCACCTGTCCACAAATCTTTTGATGTCATTTCTCATCCCTGGCCAAAAATATGACTCGTTTAACTTTGAGAATATCTTGTCATGACCAAAATGTCCGGCCAATCCTCCACTATGTTTCTCCTTCAGCAAATTCTCCCTCATGGAGCATTTTGGAATACAAAGTTGATTACCTTTAAACAGTAATCCTTCTTGGATCATATACTCTATCCATTGACTTTTGTTCATGAGAACTGGATTCTCAGCTACTTCATATGCTTCTTTGAAGTCTGGATCATCTCTGTACATGTTCCTGAGATCATCAAAACGTTTTGACTCTGAACTCCTGCATAAGCAAAGTTTTCCTCCTCAAAGCATCAACAACCTTGTTAGCAGTTCCAGAAATATGTTTAATTACAAAAGTAAAATTTTGCATATATTCAACCCATTTTGCATGCTTCTGGTTCAATTTATCCTACTGAGTTACAAATTGTAAGGCATGATTATCACTATACAAAACGAACTCTTTAGGGATCAAGCAGTGGCTCCACTTGTTTAGTTCCTGTATGACCGCATAAAATTCTTTGTCATACATGAAGTACTTCACTTTCTCTTCATTCAGTTTCTCATTGAAGTACATGACTGGCTTGTCATCTTGGCTCAAAACTGCTCCAATTACAAAACCACTAGCGTCACACCTAACCTGAAACGTCTTACTGAAATCTGGCAACACCAGAATTGGTTGTTCAGTAATCTTTCTCTTTAACAAATTGAAGCTTTTATCTGCTTCTTCTATCCAGTGAAAATATTTATGTCTTTTCTTCACTGTGTCCATCATTGGTGCGCTAATTCCATTGAAATTCTTGATGAATTTTCTGTAGAAACTAGCCAACCCATGAAAAGATTGAACTTCAAAGATACTCTTTGGCGATGGCCAATTCTTAATCACCTCCACTTTATCTGGATCCATATTCAACTTATCTGCAGAAATAACAAAACCCAAATAAATGAGCTCTGTCCTCATGAATGAGAATTTCTTCATATTTATCAACAACTTCTCTTGTTGTAGCCTCTTCATCACTGTAGCCAAATGTTTTAGATGCTCTGCCTCTGTCTTACTAAAAATCAGTATGTCATCAAGATACACAATGACAAATTTTCCGATGAAATCCTTTAGGACTTCATTCATCAATATCATGAAGGTACTTGGTGCGTTTGTTAAGACAAACGACATAACAAGCCATTCATACAACCCTTCGTTAGTCTTGAAGGCTGTCTTCCATTCATCACCTTCCCTCATACGAATTTGATGATAACCACTTTTCAAATCAATCTTTGAAAAAAATCTTGCTCCATTCAAGCAATCCATCAAATCATCCATCCTTGGTAGTGGAAATCTGTACTTGATGGTAATCTTGTTAATTTCTCTTGAGTCTGTATAGATCCTCCAGCCTCCATCATTCTTTGGACTGAGCACTATCGAAAAAACACATGGACTCAAGCTTTCTCTAACCAACCCTTTGTCCATTAAATCTTAGACCTATCTTTTGACCACTTCATTCTCCCGTGGCGTCAATCTGTACGCTGCTTTGTTTGGTAAACTAGCTCCAGCTATAAGATCAACGTGATGACTTATACTTCTGATCGGTGGCAACGAACGAGGTAGTTCGTCCATGACTATATCAACAAACTCCTCCAGTAACTTCTGGATTTCCTCTGGTAAATCATACACTCTTGTGTTGGTCAAAAAAATTCTAGGATTCCTAACCACAATGAATTGTGGATCTTCCTTCTTCTTAACCTCCTCAAGAAGTTCCTTCCCACTCATGAGAAGTACAATGTTTCTTATTTCAGGTTTTACCTCTTTGTCCTTGATCGACAACAACATGTGAGTTATCCCATTCTTTTCTAGGGTGTATGTGTTCTTCCTCCCATCATGAACCATATTTTTGTCATATTTCCATGGTCTACCCAGCAATAGATGACAAACATCCATGGGAATGACATCACACAATATCTTATCATTATATCCTCCTATTTTGAATTCAACTAAACATTATTTAGTGACATTTACCTGATGTCCTTTTTGTAGCCATGAAACTCTGTATGGACTTGGATGTTCAATAGTCTCCAACTCCAACTTTTCCACCATCTCTGTAGAAACGAGATTGTCTCTACTACCACTATCCACGATGACCTTGCATACCCTGTCTTTGGTCTTGCAAGTAGTTCGAAAAATACTGTTCCTTTGCACTGGATTCTCCACCTCCTTTTTTGGCATTAAGAGAACCTTCTGCATCATCAACGATCTTCCGCCTTCAACATCTTCTGCCTCAACATTCCATCTTTGTGCTTCGGAAATGTGAGTCTCACCTCCTTCTTTCTTCTTGTCTGAACATTCATAAGATTTGTGTCCATTCCTTTCGCATGTGAAGCATTTTACTACTCCACCTCTGCCTCTCCCTCTTCCTCTAGCATGAGGAAAAGTGTTGTTATTAGCATACTCTCCTTTCTGTTCGGCATATTGCCCTCTCTGTGAGCTTCCCCCTCTCTCAGTTTGAGGTTGAGGTTTCTTCCAGTCTTCCTTAGGCTTCTGATTCCTATCTTGGACAACTTCTTTGCCTCTAGGATGACTTCTGCCTCGGCCTCTTTGACCCTGCTTTCGGCTCAGCTTCTCTTCAGCCTTTAGAGCCATATGATAAGCATCTTCCACCATTCAGATGGTCATCATGATCATCTCATCCTGAATGTTGTATCTTAGACCATTCATATACCTGGAAACCTTCTCATCATCACTTTTGCGATGACCTACCCTGATGTTTAGCTTGTAGAACTCTTCAGTGTACTCCTTCACTGACATCATCTTCTGTCTCAAATTCTGCATCCTTTGAAAAAGAGTAATTTGGTAATCCTTGGGTATGAATTTTTCTTTCATCTTCGCAATCATTCTATCCCAACTCTTGATTTTTTTCTTGCCTTTGCAACGCCTGTCAGCTTGTAGTTCATCCCACCACAATGTTGCATGTCCTTTAAGTCTTGTGACAACATGTTTGACCTTCTTGTCTTCCTCAAGATCTTCATAGTCAAAATACGTGTCCAGAGTTTTAATCCAGTCTAGAAGCTCTTCAACATCCAGGTTTCCCTCATATACTGGAATGTCCATTTTTTCCCTAGCACCCATCCTTGCAACAACCCTGAGTAGGCGTTCATTTGCTGCATCCTTTGCTGCAACTTGTTCTCCTCTATGTTCGACTTCATTTTCACTTTCTGAATCACTGATATCCCTAGCACCGACTGTGCACCTCTGTGCTAATTCCATGGCATCCAACCTAGCATGCATTTCACACATCTCTCTTGCCCCTGGTGGCTCAGGTAATTGCCTACCCCTCCTTCTTGGAATTTCCATTTCCTCTGGTGAATCGGGTGTTTTCCTGTCTCTTCTTCTTGGTGTCATGGCTGTAAAATCCCTCCTTTCCCTACTACAGAAAGAAAATAAAATTTTCCTATGCTCTGATACCAATAATGGTGCAGAACCCCAACCCTCAGGTCAAGGTTCACTACAAGATCGTTCTAATTCCTGCCCTTGAGTCAGATTGACTCTTCGATTCCTCTTCGGGGAATCCCACACACATAAAATGGTGCTTCTCCACAGGTCCTTATGAATTGAGCCCACATGATCAAACATAAAGCATCAATTCCAATCTCCCTCTAACCAAACAATGTGGTCATATTTCTTGCGATTTCAGAACTTCAGAGTTCGTGACTTCGCGATTTCTCCTTCCAAGTATCTCAACTCTTCGCCTTTCGAAACCCAAACTTACGATGTGCCAAAACACTTGTCGCGTCCTCTCCCACGACAATATTGCGTTTTGCAATTTCAGGAATCTCAAAAATGAAATCCTGAATTCTTATCCTCTGAAATGCCGAGTTTCGACACGCTTCACCAATAGCTGGCCCCACACAAATCTTTTCGTCCCTTCGGGACTTTTCACTTCACGATTTTGCGAATCTCGCTACAAGGCTTTCGGTTCTCCAACTCATGAAACCCCGAAATGGTCAACAAAGGTTTGACCTCCGTGTTGAAAAGTACGCCACCTGTCCACTCTCCATTGTCTACAATCTTTGACGCGGATTCTTCTGCCCCTTCAACTCTCGAATTCCAAAATGAGAGTTCATGAGAGATCTAATGACCGCATCTCTCCTGATCTTTACACTTCAGGAAACACTCGCCATAACTCTCCTTTCTCCTCTGCAATATCTGACGACTCTCGGGACTTCACAAATTCTCCACGGAGAATTATGACCGTCCGTTTCGTACTTGACAACTCCCACAAATTGAACAAGCTATTCCTTCGCTGGAACTTATCTGCCTGCAAAATAAATTTGCAGTGCCTCCCTTTGAACGCTTCAAGGTACTAACCCTCCTGATATTTCTCCACAACTTGAGTCTTTAAGAAGACTCTTGCACACACTCCTTGCGACAACCCTTCAAATACTCCCAAGTATTGAATTCTTTGACTCTACGCACTCTCTTTGCAACAACAGTCCTTCAATTCTTTCCTTGGTTGATAAGTTCTAAACTTACAACCAGCCTGCGCACACCTTGCACAACTGCTATGCCCAACCTGCACTTCTGCAGGAATGAGAATAATGTTATCTCTCTTGAGCTTTCAGAGATGAAACGTTGAAACCTTGTCAACACCCTCCTTGCGGATGACTTCACTGCTCTCCTTGCAGGAATTCTTGCTCAGATAGAGAAACAATTGAAACTCTGTAACGACCCTACTTAAATAAATGTAAAGGATTATTAATTATAATTAAATTGATAATCTGATTGTCCTAAGATGTTAGCTAAACAATAATTGTTTCTTATATAATATTAACTAAAATAATTATCATTAATTATTTGTTCATAATTGTCAATGGTTATTTAATTATTAATCAACTCTTTAATTATGTGAGTAAAGAATTAATAGGGTTGATAATTTAATTTATTAAAACTTACGTATATGAGTGGGATAACAAAAATTAA
>SNQJ01S0158423.1:14513-24662 GCA_010110895.2 Picea sitchensis
CTTGTGTTGTAATGACTTCTCTTTGTGGCTCCCTTTTCAACTCAAGGGGTGTGTTGGAATTATTGGTGTAATCTGTATATGTGGCCATGATTCATTCATCTGTATCAATATGTACTTGTAATTTTGGTAAATACCATATTTAATTTAATTTATTGTATACTATGTGTATGGTTAATGTTGGCCTAGTCCAACTTGATATGTGGAACCCATATCCCTCTTGGGGTGTGTGCCTTGTTTTGTGGGACCATGACCCCCTCTTGAAGGGACACCTTGAGTTGTGTATAAGCTCTCAAGTTCTCATTCAAAAAATATCATCTTGTGATCTTCTTGCTGTGAATTACAAAAATGTTATAAGCTTAGGGGACTCTTGAATTTGACATTCTCTCTTATGATTGACATCTTTCTCTTAGGCCGACTTTACTTATTTCTTCTTTAAAAAAATCGTGTTTGGTTTTCCCACTCTCTCTGGTGAACTAGACCCGCCTCTCTCCAATCCAATTGTGAGGAAGCATTTTCATAATTTTAGTGATATTTGTTTCCATAGATTATTTTGTTAACCTTTTGTTAACCATCATTTTGCATGAGGCCTATACTAGTGAAAATTTTCTATTCCCTTGTGATTTTCATCACATAGAGCTTTGGATGGCTAGAGTTTTCACTTGGTTCCTTGGACTTGATGATGACATGGATGCTTATGTGCTAGAGGTTTTGATGGTGTTTTTCTTTGTATACTTGCTTATCATAGAGAGATAACATTACACTTGATCATGTGATGTTCTAGTCTCCACTCCTTTCTAGATGATTGGATGTAATGAGATATGTAACCCTTTGTGAAATGCCCTGTCACTTTTGGGCCAAATGGACATTGTATTGGATTGATCATTTGGTGTGATTCATCATAGCGTAGAGCACTTATAATGCACTCAATTTTTTACATGTGGTTCATTACTTGGATGATTTTTACACATGGATGGGTATGAGCATGGTTTAAGCTCATTTTTCTCCAATGCCCTGGCTCTTATGGATGATGTTTACACACATATGGGTTGCTTGTGATATGGAGCATGATTCTATGTAGAGCACTCCCCTTCTTGGGCCCACATTTGGAAGCATGTGCACACTTATCATCACCTTATGCATATCTTGATGAGGCCATCCTTCTCCTTGATGAATTGGCTAGATTTTTGGTGACTTGGAATATGACTCATGGTTTACTTAACTCATTATTCCTTGGATATACCACCTTGCACATATCCTCATGCATTATTTATCTACATGTACCATCTTGGAGGATTGCTTGCACAACATGTTGAGGACATCCACCTTGAGGCCACATATCCACTTGAGAAGGTCGCTTTCACTTATTTCAATGCATTATGATGGAGTATTATTGATGGTCCAATATTGAGAGATTGTTGGTTACTTCAATAATTTATGGAGTGCTCAACCTTTGGAGGTTACGTGGAACACTTTATTTTTCTTGTTGATGGGACTTCTGACCTTGGGAGGAGTGTTTTGTACACATGTAAAGGCATTCAAGAGAGGTCATTCCTTTTTTAATGGATATGGTTGAGTATTATTGATGTTCCACATGTTGAGGCCTTGTGCCATGGATTCATTTGCTTAATTTAAGGAGGATGACTCACTTTTTCATGCCATTATTTTGGGATGTATCCCTTGGATACCTCACACATGCTATCTTTGAGGTGTTGACTTGGTGCATGCTTTTTGAGGATGATGATGTCCACTTCAGAGGTTACATTGCACTTTTTTTCATTCTTATTGATGGGATGACTCACTTTGGGATGAGGTTTCATGATCCAAACCCTCATTTTAGGATGATGTCCATCCTTTTGGAGTTTTCTTACATGCATATTCATGCTATTATTGAGTGCATACACCTTGTAGGAACTTTATTGGCACATCTACTCAGATTTTGATGGATGACATCTCAATCAAAGGGTCACAAGTGCCATTTCTGAGGTCTTCCACTTGGTCTTTGCATACTTTGAGGAGGACATTACACCTTGGAAGATCTAGGAGGTATCAATCCCTAGATCTAGGGTTTTCTTGCTACTTTGAGGAGTTGGTTCTGGATCAATTTACTTGGAGGATTTTGGAGGCTAGACGTTGCACCTTTGACTCATCTTATTCCTTGTTTGATGGAGACGTCTCTTTGTTGGGCCTATGTTTGTTGGAGACTTGTACATGTGGCTTGACTAATTCATTGAGTTTCCCCTACCCTGAGCTTAATGGACACATATTTCTTGTAGCATATGTGATGTATAAGGGTTCTCTCTTTGTTTCTTAAAGCAAGGCTAATATTTTGGTGCTTAAAGATTGAAATGGTGTAGTTTCTTCTACATAGACAAGGCAAGAAATTTGATCCAATGAAGGGTAAATTATATCACTTGGAAGGATTTTAACACGTGGTAATGCCTCTTCTCTCCTTTTTTATCTTAGTCTTTGATGATGGATAATTTTCTTTATATATCTTTTAATAATTCTAGCAAGATTATTGATTTTGATTTCTAGGGTAAATTAAGTTTCCTAATTGAAGGAGGATCCTTTTGGACCCCTTCCTTGTAGAATTTATGTGTTAATTCCAACAAGATTAGAGTGGAATTTATTGAGTCTTTTATCCTTGTTTTAATTTCTAACACATCAGAAAATAAACCCTCTTAGGTATCCCTTAATTGCATTTCCCTTGTTGGATTGACTCTAATCTCTACTTCCTTCCATCACTCGAACCTTTTTTTTTTGAAAACCCAAAAAATATTGTTTTAATAAAGCTACTCTCATATCATCTTATGCTTAATTTTTATCTTTAGTAATCCTACCAGGGATAACCCCCTTGATTCATTGGAGAGTCGACTTAAAGTGAAGAGGATAGGTTACTCATGTGGAAATAGTGATTGTTCTAGTAGCTCCCTCTTAGGTTGTACCTTATGGATTAGAAATTTTATCATTAAGTACAAGTTGGGAGGTAACATTTTGTCATTGTTGTCAAAGATAAAGTCCATTCTCCTAGAAACTTTGAAGACTATGCTTCATGACATATTTGTGAGTGTTGTGTTGAAGATCTCTTCCTTACATGGCGACTCCATGAAGGGACAAAGCCCTTGTTCCTTACATATTTTGAAGACATTGTTGGGTGTAGTGATGAGCACACCCATCAATATTGAAGGCCTTTGAAATATCATCTTGGTGACTCCACTCTTTGGTTTTGGTATGAGGTATGATCATTATTCATTGCAGATTTTTATTTTCAGCTTTATATTGAAGATATAGAAGTAAAGGAAAAATGGAATGCCCTCCATGGTTGGTCATTTGGTATGTTGTCATTGATTTCTCAAATATCCCAAGGTGCCTCAATGAACTACCTATAATGTTCCCCTCTCATTGAAAGGGATCAAGGAGGATTTAGTAGTCTAGTCACCCCTCTAGACTATAGTCCAATGAAAAAGGGGTAGGAGGAACTTAAGAAAGTCACTAGGTGAATCAACTTTATTTTATTAAAGTGAATTGAGAAAAAGGTATTAATGAATTAAAGGGAGATTAGAACAAAACATTAGAAGACACAATAAATTAACTCAATGAAGAATTAGAAGACGGGGGTATAAACGAGAGAGGATGGCCCCTCACTCCTCATTCATGCTATTATTCTCTTGAGTGATTTGAGCTATGCAACTTACATTTTGAGGGTTTTGAGTAAACAAACCCTAGAGACCAGGAAGGAGGTGAAATATCCCTCTGTTCCTGGTGCAAGCTTGGCCAAGGAGGTGAAATATTCCTCCTTCACCATTCTATTAAGCTATAGGTTGGGTTCTATAGTGGGAGACAAAATCATGCCGCAGGTTTGAAGCTTTTATGCAGGTTGGGCACATTGCTGGAAGAATATCCATTTGATTAGGGTGGAAGAAGGGAGATATGAGGATAGACCTTTTCCTGGAGGGTTTTATAGGCCCGGAACACCCTTTCTCACCATTCCTTGGTGGGTTTTCTCTACATGTTATTTTATTGGATCTTGAGGGAGAAATCTGAAGAGATGCGCACTAGTAAATAGGGAAATCAAGATTTGAAGTGTTGATATACATATATGGTCAAGGGATTGATTCATTGACACTATACATCTCGTGATATATAGTTTGGTGGTATTTTTATGTGATTTGGCATTCATCTACATAGGAATCAAATTTTATAGGGCATTTGACCGAAGAGGGACACATCCAGCATCAGATCTAAAGGTTGCTTCTTTCCAGGGAAAGAAATTGATATTGTACCAACTTCACCCAGTCATTGGAGCCCTTATATATCTATTATTATTGTATATTCATTCTAGGCTTCTCTTTTATATTCTTCTGATCCAGATTTGTTGTTCTATGTATGGAGGACTTCATATTATTATAAAATAAGGTCAGATCTGAAGTTTTGTTGAAGCATATGTTGTGTTTCCTTTGTTGTCTTATAATCTATGTATGTTGTTGTGTCTTCTATGCTATAAATTTATGAAAAAATCACCAACACATATTTATGTAACAAAGTATGCAAAAAACCAGTAACCCAATAGAAAGAAACAAACCCTAGTTCCTAACAGAACTTGCTTGGGAATATTACAGTGGTATTAGAGCCAACTCCTGCGCCAACCTGTGATTATTTATAATTCCCAAGAGAAGAGGCAGTGGGGGACAACCACTTACATGTAATTATGAAGAACAAAACCAAGAGGTTAGTATGGGAGAGACTGAGGAATCAGAGGAAGCATTGTTGGTCGAAATGGTCTTTGATACTCTATAGAACAACTAGGGAATACTACAACATCATTTGGGTGAAATGCAAGACCATTTATCCAAGGGACAAGAATATCTTAAAATATATTTGAAAGAATTATCTAAAGGATAGGATAGAATGATACCCCTTTTGGAGAAGTAGGCCAGGACTCAGTGGAGTTTTTGCCAATATTTGATGGAGAAACAAAATGGAAAGGATGGGCCAACATTTGGAGGAAACAATGGGGATACTGGTTCTCAAGGAGGAAATGGAAATTAGGAGGAATTCATACACATGGTCCATACATGAAACATACCCTCTTAGTCCCAGGTAGCCAACATAGCCACTCCTAGACTGTAATTCCCTACTTTTAGGACATCTCGTCCAATGGAATACAATCCCTTGAGTCATGAGACTATGGAGGATGAATGGGAGACGATGGAGAGGGAATATAACAATATGAGTGCAGGATTCAAGAGACAAGTCTCCTTACTTGATTTCTGTCATCTTAAACTCAAAATGAATTCCAAGGAACATCATCGGGGAGATAATGAGCTAGGATGAAACGCAAGTAGAATGTATATTCCTACCTTTGATGGAACCAATCATATATTTGCTACAACTTGGGTACAAAAAATAGATGCGTATTTATATTTGAACTCCATGGAAGAAGAAAATGCCATCAAGTTTTAAACCTTGCATTTGATGGGAAAGGCCCATGATTGGTGGTTCCATGAGGTAACTACCTTGGGTCATGTACAAATTAATTCCTACAGGGATTTGACTCAGAGACTCATTGATAGGTTTGACAGGGAGGATCCTGAGCTTCATTTCAGGGAGTTCACGTAGATTAAGAAAACAAGGTCTACATAAGATTTTATTGAATATTTTCAAAGGGTGGAAGTTAAGGTTCCAGACATGTCATATTCTCATTTATTGATGATATATATAGAGGAATTAAATGAGTCTTTTCATGTATGGGTGAAGGCTTTCAATCCTACAACCCTATAGGATGTCATTGAGCGTACTAGGGATTGGACTGGAGCAACTAGTAAAAACAAATTCACTCCTAAACCTCCAATTATTAATAAACCCACAGGTCCTAGGAAATTTGATAGGGGGAAGGGGCCATTGGATGAGGCTACAGGGAGGGAATCAAGAAGGAAGAAACTATGCTTCACATGAAAGGAATAATAGCAGCCAAGGCATACATGTTGGAGTAAGGGGAAGATCCACTATATAGAGTTTGTGTCTAATAGTGAGGATGAGTATGATGAACATGATATTGGAGTTATCCACAACTTGAAATTAATCCATAGAGAGACTAAACAAGCCTTGCTTATGCAGAATGATGAAGTGCTCTCACCCCATGAGGAAGGCCTCAAGAAGGTCATTATTTCATCTATGAGTAGAGTACCTAAATTCAACACTTTTAGAATGAATTGGGTGGTACAGGGGAAATGTGCTACTATGTTGATTGATGGAGGAGCCTCTCACAACTTCATTGATGTTTCTATGGTGGAGAGGAGGCACATTCCTACAATATATTTTGAAGGATTTTTGGTAGAGATAACAGGAGGACACATGATGGCTTGTGACAAATACATCCCACAAATGAGTTTGAATTTGGGAAGGTATACCTTGACACATGATTTTTATGTGGTGGAAATTATGGAAACCAATATTATATTGAGGGTACAATGGCTTAGCACCTTGGGACCCATCACCACCAATTATAAAACCATGGATATGTCTTTCACTACAKAGGAAGGGAGGAGAGTCACACTCAAAGGAATGAYAGGGGAGTCACCTAGAATTGTGACTTCTAAGAAAATGCATGCCATATTTAGGTGTGCAGAGGTGTCTTATGCAATTGAATGATTTKTTATGGATACAGGGGAAAGGGRATTCAAACAGTACCCTCAAGATATGCACCAAATCCTTCATAGGCATAAAAAGGTATTTGAGCCAATTCCTCYAGGTCAGCCACCAAATAGGGGGTTTGATCATATTATTGAATTATAAGAAGGGGATAAACTTGTTATTACCACACCTTACAGACATCCAAAGAAGCATAAATATGAAATATAAAGTGCCATCAAAGAACTATTATCCATGGGTCACATCCGACCAAGTTCAATCCCATTTTCATCCTCAGTTGTTCTGGTTAAAAAGAAGGATGGGACCATGCACATGTGCATAGATTATAGAGCCCTAAATAAAAGAATGATCAAGAACGGGTATCCTATTCCCATGATTGATGAATTGTTGGATAAGCTACACGGTGCAATATATTTCACAAATATTGACTTGCGCTCTGGGTATCATTAGATTAGGATGAGGGAGAAAGACATACATAAAACAACCTTCAAATGTCACCTTGGACACTATGAGTTCCTTGTCATGCCCTTTGGCTTAACCAATGCACCTGCCACTTTTCATTCTTACATGACTACAATTTTTAATAAGCAGTTGAGAAAGTATTTTCTTGTCTTCTTTGATGATTTACTAATTTACAAAAGACCATGGGAGGATCACCTTAAACATGTAGATGAAATATTGAGAATCATGGAACACCAATCTTTATATGCTAAAGAATCAAAATGTGAGATTGGGATGACATAGGTCCTCTAATTGGGGCATATTATTGTAGCAAAAGGGGTACAGGTTCATCAGGAGAAGATTCACTCCATCATTGATTGGCCCACTCCAAAAACACTTACATAACTAAAACTTTTCTTGTGTATTTGCAGCTACTGTAGGAATTTTGTCAAAGGGTTCTCCCAAATGTGCACACCATTGACATATTTGACCAAAAAAGGGACCTTTTTGGGGGGCCAGGAGGGAAAATCTACATTTGAAAAAATGATAAGGGTTATGAGCACTTTCCATGTACTCTCTCAACCTGATTTTTCTCAGCCTTTTATGTTGGAGTGTGATGCATCTGGTGAAGGTGTTGGGGTTTTTCTTATGCAAAATAGGCATCCTATTTCATATGAGAGCCACAAATTGAGAGTTCTTGAACTTATTTACACCATATATGACAAGGATATGCTCTCCATAATGCACGCATTGGCCAAGTTCAAATAATATCTAGTGGGAGAAAAATTTGTGGTGATAACTGATCACAATAGCCTCAAGTAATTTCTAGTGTAGAAGGATCTTAATGAGAGGAAGAAAAAATGGGTGAGAAAAATCCAATCATACAATTTTGACATAGAGTATGTTAAAGGGGAAAACAATGTAGTAGAAGATGCCTTGTCTAGAAGGCCTTCCACATACTCAATGACTGAGATGTCAATTGATTGGAAGTCCCATTTATTGGTAGAATACTTAAAAAAAAAACTTTCATGTCAGATGATGGATGGAAAGATACAAGATGACATGTTCATAGTTATTGATGACATTCTTTACTAAAAGGGGAATTTTTACTTAGTTCTAGAATCATCCTTCAAGAGAAAAGTGGTCCAAGCATTCCATGATTCTCCTATAGCAGGACACCAAGGGTTTCTTAATACATACAGGCAGATAAGAGAGAGGTTCTCCTAGAAGGGCCTCAAAGGGGAAGTTATGCACCACATTAAGGAGTGTACTACCTGCCAACAAAATAAGGATGAAAAAAACCATCCTACGGGTCTACTACAACCTCTCCCCATCCCAGAGCGTAAGTGGGAAAGTATATCCATGGAATTCATTACAGGGCTCCCCAAAGCATAAGGGAAAGACTATATATTTTTGGTAGTGGACCGTTTAACTAAGTTCGATCACTTTTATGCCATCACCATGGATTATAGCGCATCTCAAGTAGTTGGATTTTGTTTCAGGGAGGTCTTCAGATTGCATGGATTACCCAAGACCATTCTGAGTGATAGAGACAATAAGTTTATGAGCATATTTTGGCAGGAATGGTTTGGATTGGTGGGAATTGAGTTGACTCTTATCACTAGATATCATCCACAAACAGATGGGAAAACAAAAACAATAAACAAGTGGGTAGAATGTTATCTCAAAAATTATGTAGCAGGACAACAAAAAACATGGGTCAAATGGCTCTATTTAGGGGAACATTGTTACAACACCACCCACCACTTATCTATTGGTATGTCTCCATTCAAGGCCTTGTACAACTATGAACCCCTTACTTTTGTTGAGATTGTGTTTGGATATAACAGGGATTCTATGGCCAAAGAATGGATACAAGAAATTAAAAACATCTTGAAAGAGCTCAAGGACAATTTACATAGGGCGCAAAATCAGAAAAAATTGTATACCGAAAAGAAAAGGGTGGAGCCCACTTTTGAGATAGGTGAATTGGTCTATCTAAGGCTACAACTATACAAGTAAGCATCTATTAATAAGAACAGGGTTGGAAAACTTAAACCATGTTTCTATAGACCCTGTGTAGTACAAAGAAGAATTGGGGAGGTTGCATATGAGCTCAAATTACCACTTAAGAGAAAACTCCATAATGTTTTTCATGTATCTTATGTAAAAAGGGTCTTAGGGAAACTAGTCATAGATAATAAAGAGCTCCCACCAGTTGATCAGGAGGGACATTTGACCTTGATACCAGAAGAGGTGTTGGAAGTGAGAGTGCAAAAGTTGAGGAATAGAGAGGTTAAGGAATATTTGGTTAAATGGAAGAAATTTCCCATAGAAGATGCTACATGGGAGAATGAACAAGTCTTACAACAAACAGGTGCAAAATTGCTTGTGGGAAAGGAATTCCTAGCGGGGGAGACTATAATGTTTCCCCCTCCCTGAAAGGGATCAAGGAAGAATTACTAGTCTAGTCGCCCCTCTATACTATAGTCCAATGAAAAGGGGGTAAGAGGCACTTAATAAAGTCACAAGGTGAATCAACTTTATTTTATTAAATTGACTTGACAAAAAGGGATTGATGAATTAAAGGGAAATTAGAACAAAACATTAGAATAAGTCATAAAGTAACTCAATGAAGAATTAGAAGATGGAGGTATAAAAGAGAGAGGAGGACACCTCACTCCTCGTTCATCCTATTATTCTCTTGAGTGATTTGAGCTATGCATATTACGTTTTGAGGGTTTTGAACAAACAAACCCTAGATACCAGCAAGGAGGTGAAAGATCCCTCTGTTCTTGGTCCAATCTTGGACAAGGAGGTGAAAATGGTGGTTGTGGAGCCTGATTATCTTCTTGATTTAGAGGTCTTTTACTTTCAGCTGTGTTNTCGTTCATCCTATTATTCTCTTGAGTGATTTGAGCTATGCATATTACGTTTTGAGGGTTTTGAACAAACAAACCCTAGATACCAGCAAGGAGGTGAAAGATCCCTCTGTTCTTGGTCCAATCTTGGACAAGGAGGTGAAAATGTTGGTTGTGGAGCCTGATTATCTTCTTG
>SNQJ01S0158424.1:1350-12160 GCA_010110895.2 Picea sitchensis
GTTTATATTACTAGTGCAAATTTACAAAGTCTAATAATGCCGCCAACTGTCCCGCCTACTAAGAGGAAACCGAGACCGCTGGCCTGAAGTTGCCATCTGTCTTCAAACAAGCAAAAATTTGCCAGGCTATCGTCCTGCCCGAAGGAAACCAGGACGGACAGCCTGAATGCATTCGGTCCAGTGTCTAACAACCTCATTACAGACATATCTAGTATCTACTGCGAGGAGAAAATGAAAATTAGAAACATTCATGTAACCTTTTGACCAGGCGAGTCGCCATCATCATCTTTCTTTCTCCATCCTGCTAGAATCGCGTAGGCTTGTGCGCAAGTAGGACACTGTAGTCGTGGGGATGCTCTGGAGTGTGCTGCATACATCATGTCTAGGCGGTGGTCGATTTGAACAGCTCTGAAGATCTGGTCATCCACCATACTGCGAGTTTCAAAGAGGACCTTGAGATAACTCGTATCGTGGTAGGGAGGCTGGTCCTCCCAATCCTCCTGAACAGTCGAGAAGGGATTTGGCCCTTGAGCATGGGTTCCCTCCGTGTCTGCTATGGCTTTGCTAAGCCGGCCTACTGGCTGATTATACTGTTGAGCTACTGTCTCTGGGGGTGGTCCGCGTGTTGGGCTTGCCGTTTCTTCTCCTTCGTTCGACACGTCTTCCTGAACATAGCAAGTGGTGAAGTACTCTGCCTGTTCTTCTGCCTTATGCCTGTGAGAGGTTCCAGGATCTGAAAGCTTAATCTCGTTTCCAAAAGCCGTGGGAGGATTCCAATTTTTCGGGACGGTGAAAATTAGGTGTTCCGGACAGTTCTGGATGGATTCGTCCGGGGCCATCTCCTCCACATACGCCATGGGTGGCATTTTGTGTCTCCTGTGCTCCCTGGTTGCCCTGGTTGCCCGCGCAGATGCAAGGGCTAACGCTCGCTCAAATGCCTTCTGCCTCTTCCCGCGAGAGTCATAGGCATACCACGTCGTGCCTCTGCGAGGCTTCTCGCGCGCTCTCGACATGTGGAGGAGCTGAGCTAAGGCCGGGGCATCGACAAAAAGATTGGCCCTGCTCCAGCACCCCGCAAATTGGATTTGTAAATACATCGTTTTGCCATTCAAACGGCTGATAAGGGTGAGGTTGATTATGACCGTGACAACCATTAAACCTGAGTGCTTAATGCTCTGGAGTGTCGTTCCCTTTGCTTGCTTGAGGGGACTCATCAACTGGACATGGCTGCGTGGGCGCCCTCCCAGCTTTAATGGTGAGAGGATGGGAGGCGGTGGCCATTATTTATGGCACTGCTCGTCACATTGCCACTTGGCTTGCGTGTTCGACCAGGGACCCCATCCGGAGAAAAAAAAACTTAAAATTCATTTTTTCTCTCTCTCTCTCTCTTTATATATATATATAAAACAAAAATAAAAATTATATATATAAAACTATATATATAGTTTTTTAATATTATATAGATAGCTTTATATAATATTAAAAAACNCTTTGATGGACACAAATCTTGCATGGTACTGACGCTTTGTTGTTGGACACGTAATTTGAACACATAACTATTGTACTCAGGGTCTATTGTTGGACACGTAATTTGAACACATAACTATTGTACTCAGGATCTATTGTTGGACATGTAATTTGAACACAAGAAGGGGAACTTAACAGTGAAGAGCCCAAACATTAAGCAATTAATGTTTGGAATTAATGCTAGCTTTAAACTTAGCATTAATTCATCTTACATAGTACAGATTCTATTTACTAAGTTTTAAGTGTCTCATTTCTTAAGTTTAAAGGGGATTGCCTCGATATGAGGCCAAATAAGACCCCAAACCTAAAACTTAAAGAGAAAAAAGAAATAAAAGCTTGAAAATTGTATGAAAATGCTAAAACTTTTGTTAAAATATATAATTTACATGCAAGGATTAATAGCATATTTAGCATATTGAAAAATTGATTACTAATAGTCCCTAGGACTAATAAATCTCACTCTCATACATGATAATAAGGGCAAAATCCCCTCTAACAAATTTAAATACATGTTAATATCAACTTTTATGTTTACTATTAAAACCTATATATTCATTTATTAAAACACATACATCCATTATTATGTTTGAAATCTATTTTTCTACTTAATAATCCAGTGAAATGGATTAAAACGAAGAAGCTTCCAAATAGTACAACTCCTTCATCTAAACATTTTTTTATGTGTAGATAGGGCTTAGGATTGAATGTATTTTGAATTTCGCTAACTTTAAGGGGAAGATGCCCCACTTAGATCTGCATTAATGTAATGGACGAATATATTTTTAAATCGTGGCAAATTATAGATTGGTGAATTATGCTTTTTATAATTTGCTTTATAAATTAGATTCATGTAACACGTTTAGACAATATACTGAATTATATTTATTGATTATGCTGATGTTTATTATTTTGAAATTAAGAATATTTTTCATAAATAAAGGAAAATAAGTTAGACATTTTTAATTATCTTTTGTTTATTATATATATATTTTTATTAGTTAGAATATTTTAAAAAATTATAATATTAAGTACAATTATGTTAAAGAATGATGTTGATTTTCAATCTTTTTAAAACAATATAATGAATTATATTTATTGAATATGATGGTGTTTATTATTTTAAAACTAATAATATTTTTTATAAGCAAAGGAAAATAGGTTAGATATTTTTAATTATATTTTGTTTATTATATATTTTTTATTAACTAGAAAATTATGAATGGATTATGTTCATGTTTATTATTTCGAAATTAATAATATTTTTTTATAAGTAAAGAAAAATTGGTTAGATATTTTTAATTATATTTTGTTTATTATATTATTTTTATCAATCATAAAATTATCAAAAAAATTAAATTGTTGATGATTAATGTCTATTGAGATTGAATTGGTTTATCAGATCTTAAGAGGGTAAGTGATTACTTGTGTTTCTTTAGAATTTTGTTTATATGCTCAAAAAGCATTAAGAGAAGCTTTCCAAGATCACCATAGATTTGTTGAGTTAAAAGGTTAGGAAGGTTGGTAGGGTGACAAATATTTTGAAATTGAGATCTAATTTGGGTATAGGCCACACAATCTAACAGAAAGTGCTTTTCATCTTCCACCTTCTTAGTGTCACGAAGGTGACACACTCTTTCATCCATGGTGTTTTAGGAATTGACCAACGTCCAGTTTCACTATGGAGCTCATGAGAATTTGTTCTTATCTTAGCAATGCTTATCTTTTTCTTTACACTTGTCAAAATAGAGAGATAATTTTGATCTTCTAGATTAGGGTTGATTACCTCCTTATAATACCTTAATTTTCTTTTTACCTCTAACTCTTTATCACACCACATTTTCTCTTTAAATTTTGATTTAATAATATTTTTAATAGCATCCTTATTATGCAAAATGGTCTCTTCCATGTTTCCCCAATGGCTTAGCCAAGACTGGGCATCTTTATGCCATCCCTGGTTGAGTCAAAGGTGGCTACGACTGGAGTTTGAAGCAATTTTAGGAAGCCTCTTGTCTTCCACATTGTTTAACTTGTTCTTATACATTAAGTATCTAGTCATAGTCATGCTCTCAATGGGGGAAAGGCTTGCCTCTAAGAGGAGGATATGATAGGGCGTATTTCCTTTAATTTTGAGATTATAGGTTATAAAATTCTGTTGGATTTGCTGTATCTTTCTCCAATATTCTCGATAGATACTGCATCCCCAAACTTCACATCCACATAGAATAATAGGCGTAACAAGAGTCTCAAAGAGGAGATTTTTCTTATCCCGTATCCAAATATCAACTGATTTACAATTGTTGTCAAGCCCATTATAAGCTTTCCATCCTCCAATTATCCTTTTCTCAATGTTATAATTTTCGTTGAGCTTGTGGTGAATATCGATTCCAAGATATTTGTATGAGGTCACTTCCTCCAAGTTATTGTTGTGATATACGAAGGTATCATAAGTGATCATGTTGGATTTAATTATCATGACCTTAGTCTTGTTAGTATTAACAGTCATACCCATATTGGAAAATTTTTTCTTGAGGATTTTAAAAATGTTTAGAGTAGTTATGTGACTCTGTGATTTCTTTGAGGAAACCCTAGATTGCCACCCACTCTCTTTCTGGTGATTGGCTCTGTATCATGGATGGGGGGAACCTCGACCCCCCTTTGGAGTTCAATGCAGACATCAAAGCGTTCAAGCAGCTCATGGGTTCACTGGGGAACCCCTCATCTTGTCCCACCCACCCGATTTGTGAAAAAACTGGACGAGATTCCAAAGGTTGCAATACCTCGGGTTGCAGCTCGCAGAAAGGATATATCATATGTGACAAAAGGTCTCATCAAATAGTTCACATGCCTTTGGCCCTCTCCTCGATAAATGGATCTTTGTTTTGTGCAGAACTAACAAGCCTTGATTCAAGGAAAATTGAGTAACTTTTTTGTGGTAAGGGTTTCTATATCCTTTATTTCAAGCATAAGGAAGATCACGATCTCATATTTCGTAGTGGGCTGTATTTTTTTGGCTCAAGGGGTTTATATTTGAATCGATGGATGCCAGATTTCAATATGAAAGGTGACATCCCAATGGTCATTCTTGTTTGAGTTAGTCTCCCCATTTTCCTTTTCACTATTGGGGAGATGACATCCTGAAGAGTATTAGGGATTTTATGGGGAAATATATTGATAGAGCTGAACCGAAGCCCTCAATGTTTTCCTGTGCAAGAATCTGTGTTGAAGTGGATCTAGAAAAGGGCCTCCCAGAAGCTATCAAACTCTCCCTGGATGTCTGGACACACCTTCAAAAGTTGGACTATGAACAACTCCCCTTTAAATGCAAGATTTGTCATGAATATGGGAATTTTGCCCGGGATTGTCCTCAAGGCAAGAAGGAACAAGAGGTCATGGAAGAGGAACAAAAGGCAGGATGGAAACAAGTCAGGAAAAAGGAAAATACCGAGAAAAATAATGGGCAATCTTCAGGCACATCAAACCCCAACAAAAACCCTAATGCGATGCAGAGAAAGACAACATAAGCAAATTCAGAAAGGAAGACAGAAATAAGTTACAACCCGTGTTGAGCCTCAAATCGCGTCAGAAAATCAATATGCCATTCTAGGAGAATCATCAATGGGTAAAGAGGACGAGATGGCCTCAGATCCAATCCCATCCCAGAAAGCGGTCTTCCTCGAGAAGAGGCCTCTCAAGGCCTAGAAAATGAAGATGGAGACTCGCGAGATGACACAAATTTTCAAGAAGCCAATCAAGAAGAAGTTCAGAAAGTAGAGCAGTCAGTTCTAGCTGAAAGGGCTCCCCCAAAGGATTTTTCCAGTAGGGAATCGAGGAAGGAGAAATTCCATAAGAAAAAAACAAGGAAATTAGGAAGGAGGATAAACAAAGATGCAAGAGAAGAAACAACGAATAAAGAAAATGCCTTGGGAAAGAAACACTCCATTTAAATTTCTTTCAGCAACATGGGTCAAAAAGGAGGCAATAAGGGTCCAGATATGCCTACCACTAGTGGGCGGGCTTCTACAAATCCTAGAGAGTGAAATTTCTCTCTTGGAATTACAAAGGCTTCATTAACACCTCTAAGATTGAAGCCTAAATAGATCTCATCAATCTTGAGAAGCCTTTTGTAATTCTCCTCCATGAACAAAAATGGAAGAATCAAGTCGAAAGAGAAAGAGTGGTTTCACTACTATTAGCTGATGAACTAGTTGTTATAGAGATTGAATGAGAGGTTTAAAGAAAGAAATCCTAAGTGCGAAAAAAGCAATGCATAATGGAGAAATAGCCAAAAGTTCAATTGGAGCATTAGGAGGAATTATGACTCCATGGGATCCATTCCAATGGGAACTAGAGGTATCTTTTTGCGCTAGCCACTCGATCCTCAATGTACTCAAGTATAAAGAAACATCTCTAGAGTTTTTTTGTCTTATATATATATGCCAAATAGATACTCAGAAAAAATAGAATGTTGGCGCTCCCTGTCTGCTGCCAAGGAAACTTTAGATCTGAGCTCTATTATTGTAGTGGGGAATCTGAACACTCATTTGCACTCAGAGAACATAGGGGAAAGTTGTGTTCGTGACCCCATGGGAGAAAAATTGGAGGATTTAATCTTTAATTGGTATTTACAGGATATTAAACCTACCAAGGGGAAATACAATTGGAGCAATAAGAGGTAGGATTAGGTCATATTGTTGCTTGCCTAGACCATTTCCTTATTCATAGTGACTTTATGCTTCTCCATTTCTCCATCTCTTCCAATATTCTCCCTTTCGCCCTCTCAGATTGTAGATCCATCATCTTATCCCTCTTGCCTCCTCAAAATTTTGGCCCCATTCCCTTCGACTTCAATCCCCTTTGATTGGAATCTGATTATGTTATCTCACTTTTAAAAAAGACCTGGTCATCCCTTGTTCGGGGCTCTCTAAATTTCGTTTGGGAAAGTAGACTACAATTGGTGAAATTGACTTTGAAGGAATGGGAAATACCCTCAAACGTTACCCCCACGCTAGAAAGTGTTGCATGCGTCTGAGAGCTAGAAGAAATACACACTGGATTGGAAACTAAGGAAGTGACAGACTTAGTTCTTAAAAAGGAAAGAGAAGCTCATAAAAACCTTCATTCAACTCTTTGCAAATAAGAGGAACAATGGAGATTGAAATCATGTAGTCTTTGGCTGTAAGCAGAAGACTCTAACACCTCCTTCTTCCATAAAAAAGTGCAACAGATGCATAAAAAAAATACTATCTCACAAATTCAAACAGAGATAGGGCAAGTTTTAGATAGTTTTGAACAAATCAAAGAGGTGACGACCCAATACTTTGAGTACTAATATACCCAAGATAATGTAGAGGGTGATGAGTTCAATGAACAAGTAATAATAGAACATATACCGCAGAGCATATCCAATCAATAAAATCTCTCCCTTGTAAAATAAGTTAGTGAAGAAGAAATATCTTAGGTCCTTTGGGGAATTGAGCATGATAAAGCCCCAAGGCCTGACAAATTCTCTTCCAGATTCTTCAAATTTTTTTGGAGCACAATCAAATACTATTTAAAACAAATGCTCAATTATACTCTAAAGAAAAATAAAGTAGGTGGTGCAACGAACTCGACATTTCTGGCCCTTATACCCGAAGAATCCAACCCATCAAATTTGTCCAAATTTCGACCTATATCTTTATGCAATACAACATACAAAATCTTGACAAATATTATTGCCGACCGCTGAAAGTCGCTGCTCCCCAAGCTTATTTGGTTCAATAAGCCATACATTCCAACAGGACCAATAGAGACAAAGGTATGGTGATAGAGCTAGACATGGAAAATGCCTTTGATCGAGTTAAACATTCTTTCCTCTTCTCAGTTCTTCAGAAGTTTGGCATTTCATAAGATTTTATAGAATGTATTTTAGCTTGCATAGGATCCCCTTGGATAACCCCTATGATAAATGGAAGACCCACCCAATTCGTTAAATCTAGTAGAGGCCTTCACCTTTGCCAAATTTCCCCCCTCTCCCATTCTCTATATATCCTAATGGTTGACTCCCTAAGTCGAAAATTAGAAGAAGAGAGCAAAATTGGCCACCTCTTAGGTATTCAAATTGCTCGCAAAGTAAAGGAAATAAATCACTCCCAATTCGCGGATGACACCCTTCTCTTAGGCGTGGCTTCAACAATCATAGCACGAAGATTTAAGAAAATATTGGATGACTTCTTGACAACACTGACATGAAAAATCAATAGTAGTAAGAGAAAAATATATGGATGGAACATATCAGGAAACCTTCAAGACACAATCTCCAGAATTTTTGGATTCCCAATGGAAATCAATTGGTCCTACTTTAAATATTTGGGAATACAAAATATCTCAACACTCCCAGATTTTGATGCCTTGATGCTCCTCTTCCCGGCTCAAAAGGATCACCAATTTGGAAGCTTCTCAAAGTCACAACTTCTTTAATCCAGTCAAAGTTATCTTGGCCCCCAGGAAATGACGACACTATTCATATTTAGAATGACAACATAATGGGCAAGGTGCCTTTGGGACAAATTGAAGATTAGTGCCTCTCAGAGACGGGTGCATCAATGTTGTCCTCACAAAGCTTGCAACCATATCTCTTTGGTCAAATAATGGGAAATGATCAGGATGGAGGCATCTTTGTCTTCCAGAACATCTTATTCCCCATGTTAAAACATTATTTAACCTGCTCATAGGCCGTGCCTCTGTAGATTCTCAATCAAAAGACACTCGTAGTTGGGGAGTTGTAACATATTTTGTAAAGAAATGCCATCAACACTTGATAGAGGAAATATCAGGACCTCCTTGTTCTATGATCTGACCACTTATCTAGCAAGGGCCATGTCTTCCTACAATAAACATGTTTTTTCTCGGTAATGGTTCATGGGAAGATTCTCACAACAAAAAATTTCTAGAAAAGAGGGATTGTTGGTTCGTCTCGGTGTATCCTATGTAAATCAACAACATAATCACCCCAACACTTATTCTTTGAATCTGATTTTTCAAATCAAGTATGTAGTTAGGCTCTCTCCTCGCTTTTCCCTCGATTCATGCCTCTGATGAATTGAAACGATATCTTCGTCCACTAGAAACAAATATATGTCTATAACTTCAGTCAAAAGCCACTTTTTGTGATCTTATGGAAATCATTACCTAAATATATATGTTGGGAAATATGGTTAACATGGAACAAGACAATTTTCCAAAATCAACTCCAACGACCGTTCAAAGCTCTCTCATTGGCTTGCAATTTACCATCATAAACCTTTTGTGTTAAAATAATATAGACAAACTCACTTTCAAATCTTGATGAAGAAGATCAATTATGGGTCACTAATATTCTTAGTGCATGATTCCTTCATAACTCAACCTCGCCCGCCTCCTTGCCTTCTTCACTTCCTTGGAAACTCAAGCTCTCAGACTAGGAATTCACGCTATGTCAACAACAACAAGCAACAATCACCTTATTTTTTGACGGGGCTTTGAAAGGAAACCCATGGGTGATAGGTGCGGGGGAGTCCTCTTTGACTCCGAAGGACAACAAATTATGGAATACTCATGGGGATTGGGAAATACCACAAATAATTAGGCTGAAACTCTTGCAGTTTATATGGGAATTCAATTAACTCCAGTAAACAACTAAGCTAGATTTCTCATCATCAAAGACTCCAATTTAATCATTAAAGGTCTCCAACGGCTGAGAAAAAATGTTCACCCACTCTCAGAAGGCTGTATCAAAGAGTCATGAATACAGAGCACAATTCAAATAAATAGTTTACTTTCATATTTACAGGCGACAAAATGGGCATGCAGACAACTAGGCAACCATTTTTTGCAATGATATCACTTAGCATCCCATTGATGATGAGCATGGAGATGTCCTTTCCTCTTCAGGCCCTCTCGGCCTAGACCGTATGGAAATATCATGCAACAAGTAACCATGGTGCAAACATTATTTGGGAATTCAAGAACACTTGGGATAGATCAAGCTCCACAAACAACAATAAGAAGTTTCCCAATTGGATCGGTGTTGATATCACGAGCGCAGTATTAGATATGTGGTGTCGCAGTCACATCCCATGTGAATTCCACGAGTGTAAAATGGAACGGTTACAAGCACAAGTACACTAACTTCAATATGAACTGGAGACCATGAGAGCTACCAATGCCCAACTATCTTATCAATTATAGGAACAAGAGGCTAGGAAAAATGAAGAATTGGCCATAGTATTATGAGAAATCAACTAACATTCCTTTCAAATTAGCTCCCTTCGCAGAAGAGTTCAAGGCCATCCTCCAAGTGAGCTTGTTCCTGAGCAAGTGGTCCCATCAACAACTTTAGTGACATCTTGTGAAGTCATGTAGTCAGTTCGACGTCAACATGAAATGGATTTTGAAGGAAACACACCAGATGGAGTTAACACAGAGTTAAAGATGTTATGATCCAGGTTTATGAAGTGTAAATTTGTGCTTTTGATATTATCCTTTGTAAGACTGTATACATGGAACAATAATAATTTTCCCAAGAGTAAGGAAGGTATTATGAGTCATTCAAGCAAAAGTAAAGTTCTTAGCATTCTGAAGGCCTCAGGCCATTTTGAATCTATGTACTCCATGGTTGTTTTTGCCTAAGCACAACCTTTTTTTTTTCAATAAAATCTTTAACCGTTTCTATAAAAAAAAAAATCCTTGAGGATTCTTAGTTGCTTTCCAAGATCGTGGGGATTCCTCGCCATAATAATGATATCATCAACATAAATACGAAGATTGACGACTATACCACTGAGAGTGGGGTTGACACAACCTGCTTCTTCCGAGCAATCTTCTAACTTGTCAATGTATATGCCAAAAAGAGTAGGGGACAAGGGATAACCTTGCTTGACTCCAATATTGCAGTCAATTTCTTTCGTCCAACACTCAATGTTATTAAACTTGGAAATAACGTTCTTATACAATCTTATTGCAACGACCCTCAACTCAAAAGGCACTTTTATCTCTTCCAACCTATCCCAAAGGTTTTTCCTTGGAACCGTGTCAAAAGGCTTTCTAAAGTCAACAAAACAATAAAAAAGATTGGTTTTAGTATTTAGAAATCCTCCGTAGTGATCCTAAAGGTATCAAGATGGTCCCTAGTTGAATGATATCTCCTAAACCTGGCCTGGCCTTTAGCTCTTTTACCGTGACTTTCTAGCCATAAGCTAATCTTCTGTTATAATATTAAATAAAATTATGATAAAATTGATGTTGATTTTCAATCTTTTATTAT
>SNQJ01S0158427.1:0-22001 GCA_010110895.2 Picea sitchensis
TCTTTGGATTTCAACAATCAGACCAGCTTATACATTGGTGATATTGGTCCATTTTCATTTGTTTCTATTTTTGTTCCTATGCTCATAGTTTCATTTAGTTTTTGTTTAATTCTTGTTAATAGCTTTATTGTTTTCTTTCTAACGTTTTACCATACAGTTGTCATGACTAGCAGAGCCCAACTAGGCATGTAAGCACTCACTTTTTGCTCACACAGCGACGAGAAGAGTGCAAACACCAACCTTCCTTCATAGGAACATAAATGTAGATGGACAACCAAGGATATTCAAGGCTTCTTTTCGAAGAAGACTTCTTCTAGATTCAATTTGAACATGTGCTTCTTATCATTGTTGCTACTTCCAATGAAGAACATGGACAAATACTTCATGGTATTCACAAATTATTCAATGGATCATATCATTGGGGATTAGCTCCCTCCTAATCCTAGATTCATTCCCGAATGAGCAATATGCATTCTCTTCTTTTGGAATTATGTGATCATCTCCCTCCATCTAAGAGAGTCCATGCTTCCATCTGTTGCATCTCTCTTTGCTTTATGCAAAGTGTCACCACATGTTCTGGTTTCCTTTTGATTCTTGACTTCCTTCGAGTCTGAATCCTCTGAGTTTCTTTAAGTTTATTTCTATATATCTCGATTGATTCCCATCTAGTAGTTATTTCATCTTTATAAACTTCTCGTATGAAAAATTCTACAATGATTGTTCATAAAACATATTTCACAAGGGTACCTACCTGAAACAAGAATAACAAGAGAAAACAAGAAATATCTATCTAGAGGAAATCTTAGTTCAAATTGAGAACAAGTACAATAAGAATCTATATCAATAGTATTCATATGCAGTCGAGTATTCATTGCACCTAGCCATAATAGAATCTTTCAAATATTTCTTTCACAATTTGTAGTGTAGCAACTATCACCCTTGATATAAACAAATTTGAAGCTTAACAATTTAATCAAACCTGAAACCTGAAGCGTCAACTACTATGGAGGGTGTGCTTGTTCCTTTGAATGCATTGAATCCAAGATTACAACTTGGAAAAGATCTCTAATAATTTTCCTTCAAACACACTCATGTTTTGCTAGATGATATAACTTAGATAACATATACAAGTGCATACCTTTGAAACCTTTTAGCATCGTCCAACTTGTCTTCCAATCTGAAACTAGATACCATCTGGATAAGAAGAGATTAGAAACTCAATTAGAATATTCAATGATTAGAACAAGCTAGAAGCTCTAAAATTTCAACTTTTGACCACAAAATCAATTTGACCAGAAGTCAACCTTTGACTTTGACTTTGACCAGTCAACCTTTGACTTTGACCAAAAATTCAAACCTGTCATTTTTGTTAGTTGAGAGTACCAAGAGATGCGCTAGTCTAGGGAGCACTAGGATGCTAAGGAATTAGGTCAAACGTTTCATCATAAGTGCCCAAACACAAGGGTTAGGGTTTGTTGCAGCTGCATAATTAAAAAACCTAGCTGCAGTTGTAACTAGTGCCACAACGAGCTTAACAAATAACTTCCCAATCTATATTCTAGTGATTAGACTGTCTGAAGATAATTTGGTGCCATAACCTGTTAGAATAAAAGAGATCTTCTTGATTTTCCATAGACAATATAACAATATTGTCACCCAACCATAGGCACAAAGGCCACCCCCGAGCACCTTTAACCTTGATAGACAGAATAATTCCGGTAGTATACCAATATCCAACCAAGGCTAACACACCTTTCTCCAAGGGTAGCACACCAAGCAAGAATAGCCAGAAACCAAGCGGAAATTCCAAACATAACCAATAGACCAAGTCCAACCAAAATCCAAAATTCTAGTTGTAGTTGTTGCAACTGTACTCCCTCTCCAAACTTGCGCACCACTAGTCTTATGCTATTGTGAGTGAGAGAGTGTCAAATGAGCTCTAGTGCCCTCTATTTATATTGATCTATCTCACTTGACTGGGCTGAATTCTCTTTTTGGAGGTTAATAACTTGATATTAAATATTCTCTTGAGACGACTTGTCTTCTAGGTTTATTATCCAACGTTTTAGGGTTTCTCTTACTTCCCGAAATATTCTAGTCTCATCAAAGGTTACACGTAGAGGTTAATACCTCCCACAACTACCATAATATCAACAACCTACATGGCACATGTGTCTTATTTCTCTTCCTGTACATATTTAGGTGTCCATAAACAAAATCCGACTCCACCTCTGGCTTCTATGGGTCATAAGCTTTCCATCGACTACTTATGTGCCCCAAAGAAACTTATGAGCATGGAGTTATGACCTCTGGAAGTAAAACTAGTGCCAAAATTTTACTTGCACTGTTTTGGATGTAAATTTCTCATACGAGCTTCATTTTGAAAACCACTTAACTCATTGGATAGATCTCCATGAGTTCTTTTATTTTAGTTGTAGAGATAGAGTGTACCTTTGTACCTTATGTTATTGTGGATTTTTATTGGCTAAAAACGTCGTTTAGGCCCTCAAAAATGCCTCGCAAGTTAATGACCTTCAAAAACCACATAAAATTGACTATTTTACCATTGTAACAACCCTTTAAATTTGAATCGTTGATCTCAAATCACTCCAAATCTTAGCCATTGATCCACACTGCATCGACCATCGACGACCAACTTTCTTCCTTGGGTGTGCACCACACTTTCCCCAGTGTACCGACACAACCGTCGACCATCGACCCATTCCCTCGACAACCAATTTGCACACAACTCTAAAATGACTGATTCAACTGTCAACCATCGACGATATTCATTGACGAATTAAACTCCTCATTGATTTTGTTGATGCTCGACCATTGACCCATCAACGATCGAAGATCCCCGATGACTATCAGAAACACTTCCCCAAATCGACAGACCTATCCATCAGCCATCAACCAAATCTATGAACGACATGGAAACTGTTGACATGGAATTACATGTGGGTGCTGACGTGGCATGAAATATCATCCTGAGGTGTCAGCTTAGGTTATGTGGCATGACACATGGATGCTGACATGGCACAAAATGTGGATGATGATGTCAACATCCTCTCCCTCCATCGACCATCGATCGATTCTCTTGAATGATATGAACACCTCACTAAATCGGTCAACGTGCGAACATAGGCAGATTGGTAATTGGAAAATTCTCTTTGCTTGATTCAAAACACTTCACCGAATCAACCGATGACCAACCACCAGCCCATCGACCATCGACAATTTTTGTTGCTCGTTTGAGACACTTCGTTGAATCGGTCGATGCTCGACCACCATCCCATCGACCATCAATGAATTCCATCAACAATTGAAAACACTTTGATAGATTCAGCCAACCCTTGATAGTTGGCCATCAATGGTTTGATATTTCTTATCGGTGAACCAAACTCTTTGCCTTTTCGTCTGACTTGACCATTGACAATCGTTAACTTGTCTTAGTGAGATTTAACACTTAGCAAATTTTCAACATTTCTCCAATTGATCTAAACTGTCGATCTCATTCGTTCCACAACCCCCGAAATGAATCTTGGTCACTCATTTACCCAACCTTTCAAATGGTCGAAACCTTATGAATTTTTAAATTTATCAAGGAGAATCTCAACCATTGATCTTGAGATCAAATGTGATCTTGATCGTTGATTCATCAAACTGCATGCAACTCTACAGACAACCATTAAAACTCAAATTTCAACCATTTCAGGCTGAATTTCGATCTGCAACTTTATCGCTTGGCTCCATGGAAACTCTTAAACTGTCAGGAATCCTATAAACCCATATTTCACTCACAAAATTGGGGATTTCTCTCTGTTCTTCTCCATTTTCCCCCAACCCATCATAGAAAAAATATGTAAGAACGAATTTCACAAATTCGTAGCCATCTTGGCCCAACAAGCCTCGTGTATGAACCGAGTGCTCTAATATCATAGTGTAATTCCCGATATCCCAACCAAGAGACATTATGGTGTAGAATACTCATAAAAATGAAATTCAACTAACTAATTTGAGTCATTTACAACTAACTAATTTCATGTAGCTTCCAACTATGAATTAAACACAGATTTAGCTATTATCTATAACCATAAAATAGATTCATCTATAGAATATCAGAATAATATGAATGAAACTTAATCATTCACACAAAAACATATAAATCATTCCAAAATACATAGTTTATGCACAACAAATAAAATCATTAAATACCACGACAACAAGACAAAAAAATTATTTTTAAACAAGAGTTTTGCAACTAGTTGCTTGGGACAAACATTCCACCCAACCATAGACTGAATGTTTCAAATATGATCGAGGCAAATATTGGTGGCCACCCTCCTACTCCAACTGGATGAAAACAATCTTCCAACAATTTACCATTTTTAACAGTTTTTCGGTTCCTAAACTTTTGGGGCCATTTTGAGGGCTTGAATGAATATTTTTTGTGATCAAGCACCTCAATTATAGTTGGAGGATTTTATTTATCCCCCAAATGAAGCTCATCATTTATACCTTTCAAACGAGCCATTGTGTACCCCAAACAAAGATCGTATGCCAAAGTTACACCCCTGGGAAGTTGATACACCAAACTACCCAAAACAGGGTCCACAAAATTGTTGGCTTTTCATCTTCCGGGGTTAGGGTGTTGGATTTCTTTTATGTTAAAAATAAATTTGGAGCCTAATTGTAAAAATTATCTTCTTGCGAATGTGAGTATCCATCACATCTCTTCTTATCTTGCCACCATTCTAGCAAGTCTTTCACTATGTATTTCTATAGTTTTGTATATTTCGCTCATTAATAGAAATTTTTTATTGCTATATATCTGTGCCTCTTGTTATATATATGATATATCTTTGTTATATTATTGTCTCTCTTGCAATATCTTTGTATATTTCTGTGTTATACCTCTACTCTCATTTTGTGCCGAAAATAATCTGGATCAGTGGTATCAGAGCAGGCTGCTCTTGATCGCTTTTTAGTGCATGTCCCCGATGAGGTCCAAGTATATCAAGTTGGGTATAGAGATTGTATCTCTTGAGGAAAATCACTCTCGCATGCCCAAGAAACCCTCCATATTGGAAGAAAAGAAAAATGATGGAGTAAAATATTCTATCAATCTATTGTTTGAGCAAGCTCTCACGCGACAGAGGGACAAAATGATGGAGAATTTTGTCCACATCCTTCAACGCATGTCAATAAAATCATACACATATTCATCAAGAATCCACTTTGGAAGCACCTCTCCTTTCAAGGTACAAGTCAATTTTGATATTGCCATATTTAAAGGTCAGATAGATGTGGATGCCCTAAAAAATGGTTAAATATGCTAGAAGGTTATTTCTCTCTTCATAATTTTTCCGATAGGGAAAATATCACCTTCACACTCATTAAGGCTCTCCCCCATGTCAAACATTGGTGGGAAACTTACTGGGAGAAAATTTCCACAGAGGATTCTGGAATATATGGGGCCAAGCCCACTTGGGATTTTTTTGTGGATGTGGTCAAGGAACAATATTACCTTGTTGGTAACTATGACGACCAATACATGAGATGGACCACACTACAACAAGAGAGGGGCCAAAAAGTGGCAGTGTTCACAAAGAATTTCCATACCTTGCACACCAAGATGGGTATCAAAGACTCTGAGTGACATCTAGTTCTTAAATACCACGAGGCTCTACATAGGTAAATCCAAACCAAAATGGATTTCCTGGACATCTCATCACTAGGAGATGCCTATCGATATGCTATTAAAATCAAGAAGAAATTTAGGCACCAAAACAAATGGAAGTTTGGGTCTGCAAATACACAACAACCAACGTATGATAAAGATGACCCTAACAAACAGCCTCCCAGAAACCATTCTAAGCCACATGAAAAGAAGGGTCACGGAAAGATGAATAAGGACACTAGAAAGTGGTGCGATTTCCAAAAACTCACTTGGCACAACACTGATGAATGCTACTAAAATAAATCATTGGTGGCAGAGATCAAAGAAAAGGAGTCGAACCCTAATTCATAATCCGATTCAGAAAATAATGGGAGAAGACAGATCATCGACGCAGACCCCACTGATACTGTCGTGACCACAACAATTCAACCAGAATAACTAGTAGATCCTGAAGAGGGGGAGCGCCTCTTCCATTCACATATGTTGGTGAAGGGGAAATCGTTGCATTTAATTTTTGATAGAGGAATCCAGAAAAACCTCATCTTAGTAGAGGTCGTCAAACAGTTGGGATTGTCAACAACACCACACCCACAACCATACAACATTGGGTGGCTTCGTCAGGGACGAGATCTCTGTGTCAACGAACAATATTGATTGTCATACAACATACAACCCTTCAAGGGTGAGGTATTATGTGATGTTTCCCCACTGGATGTCTATGATGTTCTTTTGGGCCAACCATATATGTGGAAGTGCCATGCTATTTATGAGTCTCGACCCCACAATGTCATTGTTACTTTGGGGGGTCATCTCTACAGGATACTGTTACACATCAAAATGACTCACTTCAATAGTGTCGCAAGCATTGTCATTACAAGTGTTTTAAGTGTCGCATCTTGACCACAAGTGTTGCAAGTGCCGCAAGTGTCACAAACATCATACTTCTATCTTGCCTATGTCGTGTCTCTAACGACATCACAGTGACACTTAAGACACCCTCAAAGATTAGTTTTAGGAAGTTAAATCATCTGATGAAGAGTACAAAGAATTTTCCATGAAGAAAACCACTTAAAAGTCAATTTTGGAGGCCAACGCTCCCCTACCCACTATCAGGGAGTGCCAGCACTCCCTAGCCTTCATTGGGGGAGCGTTCCAGCACTCTGTGCACCCTTTTGGGGGAGTGCTAGGATTTTTTAGGGAAACTTTGGGTAGTGCTCCCCTAATCACTATCAGGGAGTGCCAACAATCCCTAGCCTTCTTTGGGGGAGCGTTGCAATGCTCTATGTACCCTTTTGAGGGAGTGTTGGGCTATTGCAGGAGATATTTGATTGTTGAGAAAAATCAGGGGAAAATCCCCCTTATCTTGGAAATCAGTTGGATTTGAATTTGAGGTCAAGGATACATCTTAGGGAGGATACACAACTGAAGGAGAAATATCCTCAACCTATCCCAAGAATCTCTAAGGTGGTTGGGTCTCTCCAAGCTTATATAAGGAGGCCTTCTCATGGTAAATGCATATAGAGATTGAGAGATACCAAACTTATGATCTCATGAGTGGTATTGATATGGAGACATTTTAAAAAACATCAAACTTATGATCTCATAAGGGATATATCATCGAAGCATCATCATTCTGTGTGTGGATTATTTGAGCAAGGGTTTGGACAAAGAGAGCTTGGTGAAGCTGTTGCACCTACATCTATGGTTGTAAGCATTTCACTTTGTTTGCATTAATAGAAATCTATGCTTGGCCTATTTCCTTTAAAGTTTGTGTACATTTCATGAAATTGTTTCTTTTATAGATCCATTATGAAGCTAATCATGGTAGAGTAGGAAGTATGTTTCGTTGTTGTTTCTCATTGTATTGTAGGACCTTCTGAAGAATTTGGAGATCAAGATCAACCTGGACCGAGCAAGGACAAACGTGAGTAAAAGGTATTTACCCTTCTTCCTGATTCTTCTTTGAATAGTTTAGCTTCATGAAAAGGAATGTCAGTGTCCACAATAACACTTTTTTATATTGGTCATAGGGGTCTATTATCCAAGAGGAAATCCACTTTTCCGCAGAGGGATTCTCCTGTAACAGAAATTGGTGACTCCACTGGGGAGGAAACTTTGAAATTGGTCTTTCCTAGGTATTTTTTTAGCCTTTGATCATCCTTCAAATCTTATGCATGATGTGTCTCTGATCCTCATATGTGTTGCTGGCTCTTGGATTCATCTTACACACTGAATTTATGCATTTTTCCTGAGTTTTTTTTTGGTTTCTGGACAAATTTTTGAGTTTTGAGAGGCCATCACTCCCCTGCCTTTACCACCAGGGCATTGGCACTCCCTTGCGGGATCCCACAGAGTGTTGCAATGCTCTGGTACCCTTGACACCAGAGCACTGCCCCTTTTTCTACAAAAATCTTCTTGGGAGTAGTTTTTCTCAGTCTTTGTTTTGCTCATTCATCTGCTTAGGGTTTATGCTATCTTAGTGTGTCCTTGTTTAGCCTCCAGTTATTTGAATTCTAAGGATTAATGATGTTTTGTTTGGATTTTTGACATCTATTTTCCTTGCTTTGAGTCACTCTTCTTCCTTGAAATTTGGAGTCGATCTACTACTTTCTCACTTATCTAATTGATTGAAAGTTGTTGTAAGGAAATTCAAAGATCTTTTCACTATTTCATTTTGATATTTGAGGTCTTTTCTCCAAGCATTTCCTCCTGTCTGGATTTGGTTTTCTTTTTTCTTGTTTGATCACAATGAGGGTGTGTTTTTTGTTTATGTGAACTTTGCTTCCAGATTGCTTAAATCTCACAAATCCTGAAGTCTGATTAACATAGGAAGATTTACATCAAACTGATTATCAGTCACATATAAACATTTTAGCACTGTATGGGATTTTTTATTGAGGAATATTGCATGAGGTCATTGCATATTAGTGTTTGAAAGTGAAAGGAAAATCCATTCCCCTTCCCTTAAATAGACATTCATTGAAATAAAAGTCTGCTTATCATTTCTTATGCATGTTTTGGGAATTGAGTCATAATATCATCAATTTTCACTCTCATACACCTCTGAGTAAACAACAACCACTAAAATCAACGCTAAACTAAAATTTAGTAGAATTTTTTACATTTTTGTTAGAAAACCTACATTAGCTTAAGGTGTAGGGCTTTGGAATAGGTTTAAAGGATAACTTTCCAAAGTTGTCAAACAAACTTAACATCTTGCGATAGGGAGAGAAAATTCAATTGTCGTATAGGTTTTCTGGGATCCCCCTCTCACATAGGGGTTACACACGAGGTCGCGTTCGGGAGAGTTACAGAGATTATCCCTTCATGGTTGAACTGTTTGTAGTAGTCATATCGTATATTGGGGGTTCGTCTTGAGGTTAAACTATGTTCATTTGGTCTCGGTGCTTCGTGAATTCCGAATGTGTTTGAGTTCCTCTAGAGTTCTACTGGTCCATTTGTCCTCAGTTCTCTCGAAGGATTTTAGACTTGTTATTCTGCCCATATGTTCAGACTGGACTGTCAACTGTACCCACCTAGGGGATGACTGCGAGTTGGTGACCTTAGTAGACATAATCTTCAGGGTCTTACACGAGGTGACGGTGAAGGTAAGTCTCACTGTACCTAGAACAGACATTGGTCAAACTCACTCGAGCTCCTTGGAGGATAAATCCACATTTATTGTGTGGAAGCTTTCACCAAGGCGTAAGTCCGTCAAGTAGGTCACCAACGTAAATGATCCACCCTCTTTATCCCCGCCCCTTCCTATATTGATCTTGCGACGTTGGATTTCATCACCAACTAGTGGTTTCATTGTGGGAAGGTTTGTTTGATTGTTTGATTCTCAGATTCATAGTGTGTGTTGTTTGTTTTACTTAGTGGACCTTAGGTCAAGTCAGTGTTAATGGCATAAACTCCTGGGAGTACCAATGGAGGAACCCGTTGTCCCAGGGAACCTTTCACCTTTTGTTTCTTATGGAAAATTTGGTCCTCCGTACATTGCCACACTGAGTCTTCCGGGACTCACCATCGGATTACCAGTTTGGTTATTCCCCACTTCGGTGATCTCGAATCATCCCAGTGCTTCAAATGCACCTAATACTTTAGATGTTAGTACACCACCCACACATCAAACTCATGTCGACTTTTCGCCTTCTTCAGCCATTAAGTCTCCTTCCCTTTCTCCCTCTTCACCTAGTGAAAGCTCTAAAGAAAGTAGCCAGGTTGATCAGAAGAAGAAGAAACAGAAAGAGAAGAAGAAGAAGAATCTGAAAAGGACCAAACCTCCAACCATATAAAATGTTGGATCCAAGCAACCCACTATTGTTCATTATACTGGGAGTGTTGATGAGGTCAACAACATTAAAATGAAGAATCTGAAACCCAAATTACTTTGCAGTATTTGTAAGGATGACCACTTTTTGAGGGATTTCCATGGTATTCCCAAGGTCTTAGAAATGTGGTCCTCCATGTCATCGACCTCTGCTAGACATGCTGGTGACACCCTGTCAACTAGTGACATTTAGGTTGGTAAGAATAATACAACTAGCAAATTTCCTTGTATGTTATGCGAAAGTGATCATTATTCTCACCTTTGTCCTCGTATGGATGAGGCTTCTTCTATTTTGGAAAAGCTTCAACTCCTAATTGGTTATCGTAAGATTTATCCCAACCCATTGTTAGTTGATGGACTGGTCAATCTGTTTCCATCCCCGGTCAATCTAGTTGATCAGGTGGTCAATCTAGTTTCATCCTCGGTTGGACCACTAACCCAAATGGTCGATCCATTTCCACTTGTCGACCCCATTCTCTCCTTGGAGAATGAAACCCAAGCGGTCATTTTGATGTCATCATCGATCGATCCCACTCCTCCACTAAGGAGTGCCAAAGTGGTTGCTCTGGTTACTTCATTGGTCAATCCCACTCCTCCTCTGACGAGTGCCAAAGTGGTTGATCTGGTTTTTTTATCATTCGATCCCACTCCTCCATTGAGGAGTTCCAAAGTGTTTGCTCTGGTTCTTCCATTGGTAGATCCCACTCTTCCTTCGAAGAGTGTCAAAGTGACTGATCCAGTTCCTTCCTCGGTCAATCCCACCCTTCATCCGAAGAGTGTCAAAGTGACTAATCCAGTTCCTTCCTTAGTCAGTCCCACCCTTCATCCGAAGAGTGCCAAAGTGGTTGTTCCGGTTACTTCATTGGTAAATCCCACTCTTCCTCTGAAGAGTTCCAACGTGGTCGATTTGATCCCATCATCAATCGACCCTACTCTCCCTCTAGAGAGTAAACCTGAATCTTCCCACGTTTTTCTCGTTGATACAGAATCTACCGTGCCGGGGGGCATTCCTCTTTCTCCCGCGAAACCCCCTCCAAGTAATAAGTCCATCATTTTTGATTGGGGTGCGCTAACTGGACCTCGTCTTCCCTCTAACATTCCCTTCAATATTATAGTATAGGTTTGTGGTCGGGACATTCCTCATGTGCTGATAGATGAAGGTTCATCCGTTAGTATTTTGTCCTCCATTGCTTGGCAAGCTTTGTGTTATCCTCAACTTGTGTCGGTTACCCAGATTCTGTTCTCTTTTAACAGAAGAACCAATCACCATTTAGGGATCCTTCCCTAGTTTCCCATAACTTTGGGAGGGAAAACTGTCTTTATTGATATTATGGTAGTCTAGGACCCCTTGGATTTCAATTTACTCCTTGGGCGAGATTATGTCTATGACATGAAAGATATTGTGTCCACTCTCTTTCGTGTGATATATTTCCCTCATGATGGAAGAATGGTGACTGTTGATCAACTTTCATTTGTTGGCCCTGATGTGACCATCAACCCAATGACCTCCCTAAATGGTTCTTATATGCAATCGGTATCACCCCTGCCACAGGTCAATTATGTGGCCTTTTCTCCCATGAATTCAACTTCCGATGACTTAGATCCGGTAGTTGACATGGTGATCTCTTTGGTAGGGATATTGGAGCCTAATCTCCTTACCCCTGTCGTGACCCTCGACATGTGCTCCTTCCAGATCATTCTTCTTCCATATAGTGAAGATCTCTTGGGAGTCATGATAGAGTTTTATCCCTTGACATGGTGTCCTTCAAGAGCGTTATCCTCTTGGAAGCCATGATCAAGAAGATTCCATGAGCATCATTTCTCTTCTTTGTGGCAAGCTCATTAAAAAATGAAACATAGGCTACGAGCATAGTTTTCTTCTCTGTAGAAAGCTCATTAAAAAATGAAATAGAGCCCACGAGCATAGTTTTTCTTCTCTGTGGCAAGCTCATTAAAAAATGAAATAGAGGTTTTGAGCATATTTTTCCTCTCTGTAGCATGCTCGTTAAAAAATGAAACAAAAATATGGGGTTTGAACCCGAAAGCCATGAGCATAGTTATTTTCATATGTCAAGCTTGTTAAAAAATGAAACAGTCACCTCTCCTGTCAGGTCGAGTCTTTCTCCAGATCTCGTAGATATCGAGTCGAGTCTTTCATTAGGTCTCGTATTTGAACTTTCATTTCATCCACCTGTATCCTTTTTCTCCATCTAGTAGAGAAATTGGTGACAACCTCAAAGTCAGTGGATGAATTGAAGCTTGGGGGGCATGTCTCCAGCCTTTGATGATCGTTCTGGAGTTAAGCCACTAGCTTTCAAGCTGGGGGCAGAGTACCGAGCTTAGTCTTTGTTCTTTCTTACGCTTGTAAAAACATGAGAATGTAACCGAGTAACCTTTTATCTCTTTTTCAGACTCGCATGGATAAACGAAAAAGGAACCCCCTGGAGTCATCTTTAAGCTCTTTTCAGACTCTCTAAATGTAAAAATATTTCCGAGTGATCTTGCTTCCTTTCCCACTCATTAAAAGGTTTGAAAGGGCATCTTTTGAGTGATAATTTATCTCTTTTTCGGCCTCGCGAGACTAAAATTATGAAAAAGGAAAACATTTGAGTCGTCTTTAAGTCATTTTCAGACTCTCTAAATATGAAAAACCACCGAGTTTACCTTCTATGGACTAGTTAAACAATCATACATTGAAGGGCCCATACGGGACCAAACCCTTACTTCTTCCAGTTCGTTAAACAAAGGAAGAGGGACTTACCGAAGGTGAGTTATATTGAGCATGTGTTACCCTCCTCGAGCTCATTAAATTAAAAAGAGGTACTTGTCTATCTGGATGGGGGAGAAAATTGAAGAAAGAAAACCAAGAAGTTTTTGAAAACATCACAAGTCACTCTTACGGTCACTCTTGAACACGACACTTTGTCTTTGCATACATTGTAGATCCATTGAAACTCTGCACTGAACCAATCCTCTGAGTTTCTTTACTCCTTTGGGTCACTCGACGAAAGTCACAATATTCACTGTATCATCATGTTTTGGTCCATGTCAAGTTTTTGTTGGTGTGCCTCAATGTTCAAGGGAAGTATCTACCTCGAGAGTTAGCCATCACAAATTTGTTGTTTCAATACCCGTATCGGTCCATGTTCATTTGATCCACCAAATTACATCTCTGTGTCAGTTTCGTGTCATTGATGGGGGATACATCAAGGCCCTCCTTCAACGAGTCTATTCCTGTCGACCTCAACACATTATCTAGGAGCTAGACTTAGAAACCAGTTAGTACCTTGGGACCTGCATGCCTCAATGGTAGGCCTCCTCGCATCTAACAGTGGGTTTACATCATTGAAATTTGATTGGATGACTCCACAGATGTTCGACTTCAACTCATCCTTTCACATTCGTTGGAATGTACTAAAGTACCTTGGGAATCATTGACATCAATGGTGATTTCCCTCGCACTTGTTAACAGTTTACCTCATTGACCGGTAATCAAGTGGTTTTTTCCATGTTTGACATCAGGACATATATTCACATGGTTAGACTCACACTACACCGGGATCGATAAGAAGACCCTAGGTTGAGTGATCACTCTGATATGTACTTTGCCCAGGTTGCGACATAGTTATTCTTGAATATTGACACATATATTGTCACATAGATCCACTTTGTATTGGTCCATGCCTATGTATTGTCGTCTCATAGATCCACTGTGTATTTTTCGTGGCTACGATCAATTCATGTCATGGAAGTATAGATCCACATTGTATCTTCGGTGGCTATACATTTTTGTCAATATAATTATGGATCCACAATGTATTTTATGGTGGCCATACCTTGAAAGTATTTATCACCCAAGCATAGGTATGCCTGCCTTGGGTTTGAAACATGTCATAATATTTGTTTGATGGTTGTGTGCAGTTTCTGCCAGGTTCTCCGAGTCCATACACTTGCTTGAAAAAGTCTACAAAGTACTTCAGTCATCAGTTTCCGTCTTCTAACTTCGTACTTTGGGGGGAAATATGTTACACATCAAAATTACTCACTTCAATAGTGTCGCAAGTGTTGTCATTACAAGTGTAGCAAGTGTTGTCATTACAAGTGTCGCAAGTGTCTCATATTGACCACAAATGTCGCAAGTGTTGCAAACATCATACTTCCATCTCGCCTATGTCGTGTCTCTAATGACATCACATGGACACTTAAGACACCCTCAAAGATTGGTTTTAGGAAGATAAATCATCTGATGAATAGTACAAAGAATTTTCCATGAAGAAAACCACTTAAAAGTCAATTTTGGATGCTAGCGCTCCCCTACCCACTATCAGGGAGTGCTAGCGCTCCCTAGCCTTCTTTTTCTTTGACTGTTGAGAAAAATCAAGGAAAAATTCCCCTTATCTTTGAAATCAATTGGATTCGAATATGAGGTCAAGGCTACATCTTAGGGAGGATCCACAACTGAAGGAGAAATATACTCAACCTATCCCAAGAATCTCTAAGGCGGTTGGGTCTCTCCAAGCTTATATAAGGAGGCCTTCTCATGGTAAATGCATATAGATATTGAGAGATACCAAACTTATGATCTCATGAGTGGTATTGAGATGGAGAAATTTTGAAAAGCATCAAACTTATGATCTCATAAGGGAGATATCATCGAAGCATCATCATTCTGTGTGTGGATTATTTGAGCAAGGGTCTGGACAAAGAGATCTTGGTGAATTTGTTGCACCTACATCTATGGCTCTAAGCATTTCACTTTGTTTTCATTAATATAAATCTATGCTTGGCCTGTTTCCTTTAAAGTTTGTGTACACTTCATGAAATTGTTTCTTTTATAGATCCATTATGAAGCTAATCATGGTAGAGTAGGAAGTGTGTTTCGTTTTTGTTTCTCATTGTATTGCAGGACCTTATGAAGAACTTAGAGATGAACATCAGCCTGGAATGAGCAAGGACAAATGTTGGTAAAAGGTATTTACCCTTCTTCCTTCTTCTTCTTTGAATATTTTAACTTCATGAAAAGGAATTTCAGTGTCCACAATAACGCTTTTCTGTCTTGGTCATAGGGGTCTAGTATCCAAGAGGAAATCCACTTGTCCATAGGGGCATTCTCCTATAAGGACTCCAATGTTGTCCTTTTTCGTAATGTTAGTCTTGCGAGGCCGAAAAAGAGATAAATTATCACTCGAAAGATGCACTTTCAAACATTTTAACGAGTGGGAAAGGAAGCAAGATCACTCGGAAATATGGATGGGGGAAAAATTGAAGGAAGCAAGCCAAGAAGTTTTTGAGAACATTACTAGTAACTCTTACAGTCGCCCTTGAACACGACATTTTATCTTTTCACGCATTTTTTCGTTGAACCTCTGCACTAAACCAATCCTTTGAGTTTCCTTACTCCTTAGGGTCACCCGACAAAAGTCACAGTATCCACTGCATTATCAAGTTTTGGTCCATGTCAAGTTTCTACTGTCATGCCTCAGTATTCAGGGGAAGTATCTGCCTCAAGAGTCAACCATCACAAATTCCTATTTCAATACCCATGTCAATCCATGTTCATTTGATCCACCAATTACATCTCTGTGTCAGTTTCATGTCATTTATGGGGGGTACACTAAGGCCCTCCTTCGACGAGTCTATTCTTGTCGACTTCAGCACATTATCCATGATCTAGACTTAGAAACCAGTTAGTACCTTGGGACCTGCATGCCTCAATGGCAGGCCTCCTTGCATATGACAGTGGGTTTACATCATTGACCTCTGATCGGATGATTCCATGGATTTTCAACTTCATATCATCCATTCACATTCATTGGAATGTACTAGAATACCTTGGGAATCATTGACATCAATGGTGGTTTCCCTCGCGCTTGTTAATGGTTTACCTCATTGATCGGTAATCAAGTGGTTTTTTCCATGTTCGACATCAGGACATATATTCACATGGTTAGATTCCTACTACATTGGGATTGGTAAGAAGACCCTGGGTTGAGTCATCACTCTTATATGTACTTTTCCCAGGTTGCGACAGAGTTTTCTTTTGAACGTTGACACATATACTATTACATAGATCCACCTTGTATTGGTCGTGGCTATGTCTTTTCATTTCATAGATCCAATGTGTATTCTTCATGGCTATGATCAGTTCAGGTCATAGGAGTATATATCCACATTGTATCTTCAGTGACTATACCTTTTTGTCAATATAATTATGGATCCGAAGTGTATTTTATGGCGGCCATACCTTGAAAGTCTTTATCACTCAAGCATAGGTATGCCTGCCTTGGGTTTGAAACATGTCATAATATTTGTTTGATGGTTGTGTAAAACTTATATCAGGTTCTCTGAGTCCGTACCCTTTCTTGAAAAAGTTGACAAAGTACTTCAGTCATCAGTTCTCATCTTTTAACTTCACACTTTGGGGGGCAATTTGTTACACGTCAAAATTACTCATTGCGATGATGGCCTAGTGTCGTCATTACCGAATGTCGCAAGTGTCGTATTTTTCCCACAAGTGCCACAAATATCATAATGTCATCTTGCCTATGTTGTGTCTCGGACGACATTATCAATAACAGTTACAAGACACCTCAAAAGACTGGTTTTGAAGAAGAGAAGTCATTTGACAAAGAGTACACGTCTTTTGTCACTGAGAAAACCACTAAAAAATCAATTTTGGAAGGCAACACTCCCCTATACATTGTCAGGGAGTGCCAATGCTCTGTGACCTCTTTTGGGGGAGTGTTCCAACACTCTGTGCCCCATTCTGAGGGAGCTCTTACCTTTTTTGAGTGAATTTTTGGATTGTTGAGGGAAATCAGAGAAGAATCCCTTCATATTTGGAGTTGGCTGGATTTGGATTTGAGGTCAAGGCCCGATCTTAGGGAAGATCCACAACTAAAGGAGAATAATCCTCAACTTATCCCAAGAATATATTAAGTGGTTAGGCCTCTCCAAGCCTATATAAGGAGGCCTCTTCATGGTGAAAGGAGAGACATTGTGAAGCATCAAACTTATGATATCATAAGGGAGATATCATTGAATCATCAAAATTTTGTGTGTGGATTATTTGAGCAAGTGTCTGGACAAAGAGAGCTTGGTGAAGCTGCTGCACCTACATCCATGGCTATAAGAATCTCACTTTGTTTTCATTAATATAAATCTATGCTTGGCCCGTTTCCTTTAAAGTTTGTGTACGTTTCATGAACTTGTTTCTTTCATAGATCCATTATGAAGCTAATCATGGTAGAGTAGGAAGTATTGTTTTTGTTTCTCATTGTATTTCAAGACTTTCTGAAGAACTTGGAGATCAAGATTAGCCTGGATCGATCAAGGAAAAATGTCGGTGAAAGGTATTTACCCTTCTTCCTTTTTCTTCTTTGAATAATTTAGCTTCACGCAAAGGAAAGTCATTGTCCACAACAACACTTTTCTGTCTTGGTCTTAGGAGTGTAGATCCCAGGAGAGAATCCACTTGTCTGAAGGGGGATTTCTCTATAATAGATACCAGAGGTAGTTACAACTATTGTCCCACCTAAATAGTGTCTCAAGGTAGTATCTCATACTATAAAATTCAACTTCTTCACAATTTGTTCAAAAGGTGAACAGAAGGACATTGCAACCACTGCAACCTCAGCCCAAGCACCTTCTATCTAGCAGAAGCAGGTCAACAAGATTGAAGCAAAGCACAAATCTTCCTTCTACACACATTCATCGCATGCATATAGACTTTTTACAAAGGTCCAACCCTTCCAACATCAGGTTCTCAACAACCTTCCACAAGCCAAGCAACACAACTTCTGCAGCAACGCAAGAAACTCACCAAGGTTCAGATTCAACAAACGCTTCCCCCTCTTCCCCGAGAACTCAACGAAATGGAAACCATTGCTTCCTAAGGAAGGAATATTGAGCTAGGTGGATATCGGTGGCCACCCACCTATTCTAACTGGCTCAAAATAGTCTTCTGACAATTTACTACTATTTTTAACAGTTTTTTGGTTCTTAAACTTTTGGGGCCATTTTGAGGGCATGAATGAATATTTTTCATGATATGGAACCTCAATCATATCCAAAGGCTTTGATTGAGCCCAAAAAATGAAGCTCCTCGTTGATACCTTTCCAACGAGATATCATGCACCCCAAATAGAGATCGTATGCCAAAATTACGCCCCTGGGAAGTTGATACACTAAACTACAAAAAACGTGGTCCACAAAACTATTGGCTTTTCATATTACGGGGTTAGTGTTTTGGATTTTGTTTATGCTAAAAATTCCTTTGGAGACTCATTGTAACAATCATCTTCTTTCAAATGTGAGTATCCATCACATCTCTTCTCAGAAATAAGTTGCCACCATTCTAGCGAGTCTTTCACTCTGTATTTCTACAATTTTGTACATTTCGGTCATTAATTGAAATTGTGTATTAATGTATATATGTGCCTCTTGTTATATATACTATATATGTTTGTTATATTATTGTCTATATTGCAATATCTCTATATATTTTTGTGTTATATCTCTGCTCTCATTTCGTTCCAAAAATAATCCAGATCAAAATCTCAACAACCAGTCACCCCCGAGCTAATGTTAGTAATCCAAAAAAGAGGGTCGTCTCTCACTGATCCAGTTGTCTATTGGTGTCCACCCACCTATTCTAACTGGCTCCTCTTGTCCATTTTTAGTTCAACATGTTATTTTGTACTTCTTTGTAATTGTGGGTTCTACACTTCTAGGGTTGTCTGAAGACTTACACATCTTCTAGGTGGATATTGGTGGCCTCTCACCTAATCCAACTGGATTATTTTGTATTTTTTCATGTCAGCACGTCTTGATGTACTTCTAGGGCTGTTTTGGAGGCCTAAACAATGTTTTTTTGGATCACCATAGTCAAACTATAGACCGAGTCAGAGTTTGACAACGAAATGTGTAGTTCTTTGAAATACCTTTCCAACGGGCTATCACGCGCCTGAAACATAGGTCGTATGCAAAAGTTACGACCCCAAGAATTTGAGGTACCAAATTACCCATAGGGGCCCACATGAATTTCGGTGTTTGACCTCCTAGGTTTAGGTTTTTGGATGTCTAGGGTCTTGGCATTCATGAGTAATATAAAAAAGGCCTCTAGAGCCTCATTGTAATTCATTCTGCTCAGACGGATGTGCGTAGCAGCCACATCTCTTCTCAGAGATAGCTACCACCATTCGAGCAAGTGTTTCAGTTTTGCAATTTTACAATTTCTGCTTATTTCATTTATTTAATAGAAGATATTTTTCACTAGATATCTATGTTATTCTTCATATCTATGTGTTTATTGTATTCAGTCTGTAATCAGTTCGTTCCACTTCTAAATCCAGATCAGTCATATCAGAGCGATATGATCTTCATTTATTTTTCCTCGTGCATGGCCCCAACAAAAATTGGGTACAAGAAATTGGGACTTGAACCAATCGAGCCATTGCAAGATTGGTCACGCCAAGCCCGACAACAACCCATGGTGGATGAAAAGAAAGATGATGGAGTAGGAGATCCTATTAAAATGTTGCTTGAAGAAGCCATCACACGAAAAAGTAACAAAATGATGGACAGATTCGTGCAGATCCATCGACAACTTCCCACAGGAGAAGCATCTTCATCAAGCGGCCACGCAACCCCCTTCAAGGTACAAGTAAATTTTGATATTCCATTATTTGAAGGACTAATATATGCAGATGTTATAAATAAATGGTTGCATCTGCTCAAAGGGTATTTTTTGGTCCACAATTTTTCCAATAGGGAAAATATCACTTTTTCACTCCTCAAGGTCATTCCTCATGTTAAAGACTGGTGGGATACTTACTCTGAGCAAAGGTTCGTAGAGGGAGCTGCAATTTTTGTGGTGGCCCCTACATGGGATTCCTTCCGGGATGCCATTAAATAACAGTACTACCTCGTTGGAAGCTACGAGGACCAGTACACCAGATGGACCACCCTACATCAAGAAAGGGACCAAACAATACCAGATTTCACCAATATTTTCCATACACTGCACACCAAATTGGGTATCAAAGACTCTGAGCATCATTTGGTGCTCAAATACTGCGACTGTTTGCATAGATACATTCAAACATAAATGGAGTTTCTAGACATCGCTTCATTGGGCACGGCTTATAGATACACTGTCAATATCGAGAAGAAATTTGAGCATAAAAGGCGAGAGTTTGGATATGCAAACCCCTCACATCTGAAGCAGGGAAAAAGCGGTCCCAACCCACAAAAGAAGGGACCAATTCGAGATGGCCACCCTCAGGAAAACCAGTCCAAGCTGCAACACAAGAAGGGCAATGAGAAGACGAATAAAGACATGGGGAAATGGTGTGAGTACCATAAAATCCCTTCGCACAACACCGAAGAATGTCTCTCTAAGAAGTCACTCCTGGCTGAACTAAAGGCTTCCAAGTCAGAGGAAGATTATGATTCTGAATCAAATCCTAAAGGAGAGAAGCAGGTTATCGATGTTGAACCCAGTTCCACTGTCACTACCACCAAAGTCCAGCCCAGTGAACCAGAAGAACCAGAGGAAGGGGAACACCTCTTTCACTCGTAGATGTGGGTAAAGGGGGCTCCACTTCATTTCATTGTCAATAGCGGTAGTCAGAAGAACCTGATTTCAATAGAGGTCGTCAAGCAGCTGGACCTACCAACAACACTGCACTTGTAACCCTACACCATCGGATGGATTTGCCAAAGAAGATATCTTCGTGTCAACCAACTATGTCGTCTACCCTATGACATCAAGCCTTTCAAAGATGAGGTATTGTGTGATGTTTCTCCCCTTGAAGTTTTTGATGTTATTTTAGGACAACCATATTTATGGAAGTGTCATGTTGTGTATGAGTCTAGACACCACAGTGTTATTATTACTTTGGGTAGAAAATTGTACAGGATACTAGAGTTAGCGCTGCCTACTGCTATTTATTTAATCTCTACTAAGCAATGCAGTTAGGTCATTTCACAGACCGGGAAGTTCGTATTCTTTGTGATCCATGCTCACAATAAGCAGAAGGTCTCCGCCACATCCGTGGTCTCTACATAGAGCCTCTCTTTGTAGTATAATCAAGTGGACGGGATCATGGAAGAATATAGAGACATCTTCTCCTCACCTACAGGGGTACTGACACACTGCCAAGTCAAGAATCGAATTTATCTGACCTCCAACGCACCTCTACCTTATGGACCGGTATATCATCGCTCGTTGATGGAAAGTGATGAAATCAGGCATCATATCCAAGAGATTTTTCAAAAGGGGGACATCAGATCCAACTCCTCCCATTGCAGAAGCCCTATTGTACTGGTGCAGAATAAGGACGAGACTTGGTGACTCTGCATTGACTACAAAGCCTTAAACAAAATCAAATTTAGGAATCGCTACCCCATTCCTAGGATTGATGACATTCTTGACCAACTCAAAGGGGAAAAGTTATTCATCAAGATTGACCTAAAGTCTAGCTACCACTAGGTTCCCGTCGAACCAACTGATGTATGGAAGACAACCTTCAAGTCTAAAGAAGGTCTCTTCGAATGGCTAGTCATGATTTTTGGCTTAGAAAATGCACCCGCTACTTTCATGAGGTTAATGGATGATGTATTGAGACCCTTCACCAACTCCTTTGTGGTGGTATATTTAGATGACATCCTCATCTTTAGCAGAATATGGGATGAGCACATGCGGCATATTCAACAGGTTTTCAGCACTCTGCAACAACACAAGCTATATGCCAATTTGGAAAATAATATTTTGGTATGAACAGGTTCCAATACTTAGGCTATATTGTTCATGAACATGGGGTACATGTTCATGTTGTAAACACCTACCACACTTAGAGGGGGGGTGAATGAGTGTGGGGCTCTTTTTCCCAAAACTTCCCTCTTGCACAAAAACTCATCAATTAGCATTCAACATTTATTCATTACCCATTTTTGTCATTTATAACCAGTTAGATGTGAGCA
>SNQJ01S0158429.1:0-22001 GCA_010110895.2 Picea sitchensis
TTTGATGTGCAGGACCATACCCGGCGGACAGGTACCAGTGGACCGGTACACATGGGGATATGATTAGTTCGGACCTCCATGGGGCTGAAGAGCCCATCAGATGGTTGCTGGGATGGCAGAGGTAGGACAACGTCGTGATGAGCATTTGCACAGAGAAGACAGAAGGACGTTCCACCAGGACATCATAGCATAGCCCGACCTAGGGGGAATCACCCACTGCAGATGAGATGATTGCTTTAGATGGACAGGACGTCACCTGAGGCAGCTGGACATTTTCTGGAGCGTGTGGCAGTGTGCTGGGTCATTTGGCACGTGTGGCAACTTGCAGGAGCCCCAGAGGGGCCAACGTTTTGCTTCTTGGACGCTGATCTTGCCCAAAAAGGGCCAACATCTCCCTAAGAGGGGCCTAACGTCTCCCTTTTAGCTCATAATTATGACATTTTAGCATTTAATGTGACAAATAATGTAATATTGTTAAGTCAGCCTTGTCGGCTGTTTTAATGGCCTATTTTTGTAATTAGAGGTCATAAGGATGATATAAATAGAGGACGTTGAGCCTCATTTTGGAGATAACACAACTCACTCTCTTGTGAGAGATCTCTTCTAGTCTTTTGTCTTGGATTATTGGCTCTTGGAGTTGAGGCGCTACACTTGTGGATGATCATCTTTGGCATTGTTATGGTGTTTTTTTCATTGGAAGGTGTTACAACTAGGGTTTGATAAGCTCATCATTGATTTGTAAGTGTTTTTCTCATACAAAACTTCTTGATTGAATGGTTGTTGGTTAAATATCTTACATGTATGGTTACATTGTTATTATTATGCTTAATCATTGAAACCCTAGGGAGCAAGCACACAAGTAGGTCATTGCTTCATGTCCCCATGATAAAAACTTGTTTAGCCATTTGATTTAGAAGAATATAGCCTAGCCATTGCTACACTAACTTCTTTTTCTGAGTTAATTTTGAAATATAAGTTGAAGAAGGAAGACGTCCTAGGCCTAATTAAGTTTACACCTAGGGTTTTGACCTTTAGGGTTTGAAGAGCCTTGGCCTCACAACACTTTTCAGCCCTAGATTTATATTTTGAAGCTAGTCGTTTTTGCCAAAGAGTTTTAAGGAAAGAGGGAGGAGTATGAGGCCTAGCTTAAGCTACACCGGAATGAGCCTCCTCCCCTTAGGGTTTTGACTTCATGGCCCTGCCATTGCAACACCATTAAGCCTAACTCTCCCGTCCTTAGATTTAGATCATTCCAAGCCTTTAACCTCACTCATTGACTCCATTTACCCTAAGGCACTAGTCTAAGAATTGCAATGTTGAGCCTTTTGTGTCAAAACAACCTTCACAAAACTCTTAAATTGAAACCCTAACTAACCCTAGCGACTTTACTAACCCTAGACTTATGATGACATCATGCCTAATTTTAACTCTAGACTAGTATAAAAGTTGCGGCTAGGTCATCCTTTGATAGACATTGAAGTATTGAGAAATTTCATTGGCCTAATTAGCAAAACGTCCACTTTATTGTCTAGCTAAACTAACCTAGAATAGGGATGACATCACCCTTAGCAGGCTTGACGCAACAATATTATATATATGAGCACATTTGTGATATTTAATGCATTGTGATAATTCAAGGATTGATATTGTACATTGAATGCTAGTATCATTTTGTATTTATTGAAGAAGTAATATTTCAAGCCATAGCCTTTATTACAATCATTGACTTCGTCAATAATTACTTTAATTTATTGCTCATGTATATTTCATATTGATAGTCATTTACAAATGAAGTACTAACCACTGTGGCATATTTTAGTTTTATCATTGTCTTGTCTCGCAAACAGGTGCCATTTTCTGTGGAATACCTTCTTTTGACTATCTTTTCTTGGCAGTAATCTGTGAAGGAGAAAACCTACTTTGACCTTTTAGCCTTAATCTCTTGATCCTTTTCCCTTCAATACCCCAGATTACTAGGGACGTCTCCCTTGGGATTAGCCACCCTGAATAGAAAGAGCCCCCCATCGAGGTGACATTGGGTGGGGAAGCTCCTGTTACGCCAGTTTGGCCCATACCTTCAAGCTACTTGACCTAAGCTACAAACTGAGCGATAACAGGCTCAATATATCAATTGGAATATGGTCATTGACAAGAAAAACAAGATATCTACTATTCAACAAAACTACATCTAACAATCCATATTGCATCTTGTTCCATGATGTCAATGTTGTCAATGGTCATTATGAACCACTACTGTACAGAAAAATGTCCATATGCAATCTTGAAAGACCTCACATTTACTTGTCCCTCATTTGCAAAGACCTTGAATCGTAGTGGAAACGAATTATGCATCGCATAGAATGTCATGGTTTACAACTAGCAACAACTGTTGTGTCTAGCTGTGGAGATAGTCTGTTCAATGCAATTTGTTGTTTGGTAGCAGTAGAGTTTGATGTGCAGTCGCCGCGGCTTTACACTGTACAGTCCTTTTGCAATGCAATTTTAGGCGGCAACTAACAGGCTTTTAGTTGCTTGCATCAACACCTTTCGCCATATCTCCTAGAAAATATGTTGGCAATTGGAAGTTGGCAATAATACCTTGTAAACATGGCGTTGTCATATGAAAAAGGAAATGTGGAGGGTTGCTGATTCTATTTGCAATGGCTATCTATCATATTCAGAGTAAATATCTAGGTCTGGCCAACCCTGCCAGATGGCATTGTCCATTCCTGGTCTATTGATTCAAATTACGATCGAACAATTGACATCCTTTCGTTGAAAACTGATACAACACATATCCATTATCAACCTTTGCTTGGACATATCAGTGGTTCAGGGTTCAATGTCCATACCACCCAAACCGCATCGAATCTATATACACGTGGTATGCTTTTTAGTGAGAATGAAACTCCTCCTTGTTGTGATATGGCCATACATTGATTAAAAAAAAACATAGACTAATGTAGACTAAACAGTCATGCGTGAAATTCGTCCTAGTTCTGATGAGGCCATACAAGTCTTAAACAAAAAACGTATACTAAGTTATCACAACTTGAAAAAAGTTATGCGTGAAATTCGTCCCAGTTGTGATGAGGCCATACAAGGCTTAAACAAAAAATGTAGACTAAGTTATCACAACCTGAATCAAAGTGAAATTCATCTCAGTTACCATCAGGTCATCCTTCCCTTGGACAAAAAACCTAGAGTAAGTTACCACAACTTGAAAAAGGTCATGCGCGAGAAAAAAAAAAACATTGCTACGCTTCCTTTTAGAGAGAAACTCACATATCACAATCTAAAGAAATTTGTTCGTGCACAACACAAAAGAAATAAGTACGGTCTCATATCCCACAATGGTCATGCAACTGTCACATTTCTTGGGCTAAAAGAAACACCATGCACTACTACCAATGAAAACCAACAAATACTTTATACCCATACTTCCCTACGAAAGAAAGATGCAAGACAGACCTACATGAAACAAATCAAATACACTCCTTCCATTGCATGTGCAATTTGTGAACAATTGAATTTCACAAAAAACAACAAGTGTTTCATGCCTGATTTGGAAGTAGAATAACTCCGATTGACAGCGCACGATAAAACATTTTGTAGTGGAAAAATTTGTCTTCCATGTAAACGATCGCTTGAAAATGGAAAAATGCCACAATTTGCAACCCCTAACCAAATAAGATGTAATACACCACTACCAGATGTAAGTGCACTTACGAAACTTGAAGAGAGACTTGTGTCTCTGCGAATTGCATTTGCACAAATCAGTCCCTGGGGCTATAAACGACCCCAAATGGGCTTAACAAGATCAATTATTAATGTGCCTATTCAGCTAGATGTTGTGCAAAAAGCCTCGCCACAATTCATTAGCGATACAATGACAATTGTTGTGGCTCTCAAAAGACGCTTGCAATACAAAAATGTGTATCAGACAGGCAAAGTGCGTGTGCATGCTGTTATGAAAGCATTGAAGGAATTATGTTCCAGGGCCCTATGCAAAGCACAAAACATTTGTATAAATGAGACCATGAACAATGTTCTTGGAGAAGAGGATGCCAACTTTGCAGAGACTCTCAAAATGCTAGTGAATTTGATACAAGTGATGAATCGGAGAATGAAACACCTGCTGAGACATTGGTGCATGGATTCACTGGTTCACAGTGCATTCGTGACTTGCAAGACAAGATTGTCGAAATTGCACCTGCTGAGGGGCAACGTCCACTTGGAATATTCAAGGACAAATTCGCCGAGGAAATGAACTTCCCAACACTCTTCTATGGAGATCCACGTGCTACTGACATTACAAAACGATTCAGTTATCATAAAATAGTCCGATGGGAGCTGCTACATTCAAGCAGTGACTTCTCTTGTCACATAACAAATATGTTTTTCAAAACAATGCGCATAATAATAGAGCAAGTTCTGTCTTGCATGTGGGTCTGAATAAGAAAAGGTCAGTTACAAGGAAGAAAGTTGTTGGCCAAGGATGTCAAGTACAAAGTAAACTTAGAAAAAATTCTGAAATCTGATATTGGATACATAGATTTCAAAAACATTTGCACCTCTCCTGACTATTTGCAACAAAACAAGAAAACTGTTTTTGCAATGATCCGACAATTGGGCCCGCCAACATTTTTCATCACATTTACAAGTGCAGAGCATTGTTGGGATCCATTGGTGGCTTCTGTATCTGACCTGCATAGGAACATGAAACGTAAAAAACAAACTGATACACTGGAAAATAATGACATTGACTACCTCATAAGAAAAGACCCAGTGACATGTACTCGCTACTACATACATATAATATATGCTTTGAGACAATTGATATGCCATGATGAAACGTTTTTCGGAAAAATATCAGACTACTTTTTTGTAACTGAATTACAGAATAGGGGGAATGAACATGACCATGCATTGTTGTGGATAGAGGGTGCACCAGTCTATGGAGCTAACAACAATTCACAAATCGAGCAATTTGTGGACAAATACATAACATGCAACACAGATCATTTGGATCCATAACTTGCCAAAGTTCATAGACATTATCATACAATAAGTTGTAGAAAATGAAAAAACTCTTCTGGCAGATACAACTTTCCCGTGCCACCAATGAGATCTACAAGAATCATAGAGCCACTTAGTTTAGAGGACAATGTTGTTGTTGAGAAATCTAAACCCTTGTTCGCATTTCTAAAATAGGGAGAGTTTGACGCGCTGATGAGCTTCGATGACATCTTGACAGAGCTAAATCTATCAGAAGATGAGTACATCCAAGCCATACAATGTAGGCTTAAACAACCAACAGTTTTCCTTAAACAAAATCTTTCCCATATTTGGAACAACAGTTTCTCCAAGGACAAGCCAGTTATGTGGAAGGCAAATACATATGTGCAGTACGTGCTCAATGCATATGCTGCAACATCGTACTGTACCTCGTATATGACAAAGGTTGACAAATATATGACAAGTGCATTAAGAAGAATACGTAAAGAACATGAAAGAAGTCATATTGATGCCATACAAATGATATGCACACTTGGCAATACATTACTTAATCTTAAAAAAATGTTTGCTCAACTAGTAGTTCACATTGCACTTTCCCTGCCCCTCACTTGTAGTTTAAGAAAATGTGTCTTCATAAACATATCTCCACTTGAGAAATGCACATTTGTGCTTAAACCATTGATTTTGCTAGAACAAGAGCCCGACATTTCAAAAGACGTGCTATGTCACTCTATTATTGATTATTACCTCCAACGTCCATCTCCTATTAGGCATATCTACTTAGCAGAATTCGTATCACATTACAAAAAAAATGGTGCGCCCATATCAAAAAGAAAAAAACCCTCTGTGGTACGGTTTGTCAAATACAATAAACATTTTGACTATGAAAACTATTGTAGAGAAAAATTGATGCTATATGTTCCGTTCGATGAAAACAAAGAGACATTAAAACATAACTTCTCTACATGGGAGGCTACGTATGTTGCCTTTGAGACTATAGTGCAAATCAATGAAGCTAGATTTACTTACAATGTTAATCCGACATGGGGTGATTTAGAAATTGCAGTTAATGAGCTAGAAAACCCTGACAATCTTGATGAGACATTCACAAACCGAAAAACAACCAGAACTGCTTGCGAGTCCTATGACTTACAAGCGGATTTGCCTCATCCTCGAGCAGGTGGAAGTGAAAAACGTATCAATATTGGTTTTCAAGTCACAAAACATCAATTCCTAATTGCAAATAATGAATACCACAAAATAAGACGTATGTTGAATCGAGAACAACGAACAATTCTAAAGGACATCGCGCTTAAAAAACGCTTGAACATGGACACTCCTGTGCACTTGTTCCTTACATGCGGAGCAGGAACAAGCAAGACATTCACAACGAAAGCATTGTTCCAAATGCTTATACGAATCTATGATTCAAACAATTCCTCTGATCCTATGAAACCAAAGGGCCTAATAGTTGCGTACACATGAAAAATTTCATATAATGCAGGTGGAACAACAGTCCACTCTGCATTTTTAATGCTTTTTAACAAGTCACAGTTTCTTCCACTTAGCAAGGAAATGTTGGATACATTGTCTAAGCTTTATGACGAGCTCCAACTTATCTTTATAGATGAAGCATCTTTGATTGGAAGTCACCTCTTGTATTCCATTGACAACCGGCTAAGAAGCATAAAACATGTGCACACAAAATACTTTGGAAACATTGACATGATATTCTGCAGGGATCTTTACCAGAAACAACCCATCCAAGATTCTTTGATATTTGAACAACCTATGGTTAACATGCAAACAATGACGCATGACTTCTGGAGAGACAATATTAAATGCTTTGAATTGCATACTACAATGCGCCAGACAGATGAAACATTCATTGCAATTCTGAATAGAATGTGAACAAACAACCAAACATATGATGGCTTAACATATATCAATTCGAGGTGCTTGCGGCCTTCACCAACAGACCTAACATTCCCTTACATGTTCTACACAAATAAAGATGTTGCAATGCATAACAGGCACATGCTATCGCTCATGCCTGGCAATGATATCATCATCAATTCAATTGACCTGGAAGAAGACAACCATGGAAATGTGCCATGTCATGAACATACAACAACTTTACCTTTGTAGCTTGTCCTGAAATTAGAAATGCTGGTTGAAATATATGCCTACAACTATGATTCACAGAATGGCTTGGTCAATGGTGCAGATGGAATAGTCAAAGGCTATACGAAAACATAAAAAATTGATGTCCTTTGGATTAAGTTCCATGAACCACATATAAGCAAGCGACAAGCAAGCAAGTTGGCTTATATATATAATTCAAACACTGCAAGCGATTGGACACCTATTTTGCGAATATCAAATCCAGTATCGACATCAACAAAGACAGGTTGACTGAAGATTCGAAAACAGTTTCCAATTAAACTTGCATGTGCACGCACATTCCACAGATCGCAAGGACTAACACTTGATAATGTTGCATTTCAACCTGCTGGAATTTAGATACATGGACTTGTATACACAACATTGTCTCGTGTCAGAAGCATAGACTCCTTGTATTTACTAAGTCCTCTTACAAAAGATAACTTCAAAGTTAAGTAGAAAGTTGATATTGAAATGGAATGACTCGGGACCACTGCAAAATGGCAACTACAGTATGATTACCAATTAATACAAACAAAGTCATCTGTATCAATTCTCTCGCTTAACACACGCAACTTACATGCACACGTGGATGATATACTCAATGACTATGATACAATGCAATCCGATATTCTATGCTTGCAGGAAACATACATGGCATTATGCATGCAAAACAAACAATTCCCAAATCACAATTGCATATCAAGTTACATTACACATGGGGTGATGATATTGGTGAAAAAACATGTACCAATTTTAGACCATATACATTTCGAAGAAAAGAATGTTGAGGTGGTGCTTGCAAAAATATTTTTCCATGAAACAAAAATTGCAATACTTAATCTGTATGCTGCTCCCCATGCAACATTCTCCAACATAATAGATGTTATTTCCAATGCATTAGGCCATTTCCATCTGAACAGACTCATTGTGCTTGTAGGAGACTTCAATATTGACATGCTACAAAATAATGCCATAACAAAAGAATTGGAAAGCTACATGTGCAAATACAGTCTTCGCTTTCTTTTGAACAACACAAGCCATCTGTAAAATGCACTTATTGACCATGTGTGGTCAAATGTGCCCATTATTCAATATAGTATGTTTATCTTAGACACATATTGGTCTGATCACGATATAATTGGTATTGCACTTGAATTATGAGATATACATCAAACATATTGCAAAGTCATATTTCTATGTTTCAAAGCATATCTGTATAGCTTGTTGCAAAAAAGAAAAATAAAATAAAAAAACATAAAAAAAAAACAAATTATCCAGCTTCTTAGTTTTCCCTGATTTGTACACATACTGGTCTGGTCACCACACAATTGGTGTTGCAATTGTATTATGAAATATACATTACGCATATTGCAGAAACATATTTCTATGCTTCAAACCATATCTGTCTATCTTGTTGCAGAAAATCAAGATATCCAACTTCTTAGTTTTCCTTGGTTTGTAATTGCTTTAGGTCACAATTTTTTTTTTGCAATACACACACACACACACACACACACAAAAACTTGAATGAACTAAAAAATAAAATAAAAAGGTACATTCTTCTAAAACTATATGTTACTCTATTCATCTTATTCTATTTTATTTGGTATATGTACATAGTACTTGCCTTTTTCTTTACATGTTAACTTATGTTCATATCCGTTTTGTTTTGTGCTTTTGTTCATAGAAACAAACAAGAAAACTAGACACCGCAAAGAACTCCTAACCAGGAATGTAGAGGAATCCATGCAAAGGTGCGTTTTTCCTGCCTGTGTTCCATATCCAATAGTTTTTCGTTTACTCTGTCTGTATTTGTTGAACTGGTTTGCAACTCTGGTTTTTTTTTTTGCCTCCTTAGACACTCCATATTTTCCTGTACATTGACTTGTCTTCGTGTCAATTATATTTTTTGTTCTGCTATCTTGAAATAAATAAATTTGTACTCCATCTTTTCTTTTCATTTGTTCCTACGTAACATTTTGCTTCCATGTTGGTTCTTACCTTCCTTTCTTTTTCCCGTTCTATACTTAGTTGTTCTCCATTTTTTTTTCTTCCCCTCTATTATCCATTTCTGATTATATACTTAGTCCCATGTCTATGCTCCTAGGTTCCCAGGATGGCGGAGTGGCAGATTTGATATCCATCTATATCTTTACATCACGAGTCCGACCGACCACCATTCGTTTTCATAGTTTGTGTATTTATGGCCACCGGTTCCTGCGTAGGCGCCATTGAACTCTCAGCCTCGTGTGCATGGCATACATCTTCCACCTGAAGCTTCGATGATCTACAATTTGACCTAGATTCAAAGCTTGCGACTCATTTTTTCTAGCATTTGTTGATATTTCAAAGCAGCTGTTCATATTTTTCCCCATCTGTCTCAACAACTAGCCAATTTTATGGCCGCGGGTTCCCCCCAATGCATTATCGAACTGTCAATTTCTATATCGCGGAACTCCCAATGTTGCTTGGTGGTCATGCAACAATAGAAGTGCAATGTTGAGCGAGCCAGCTCGCAAGTTCGTCTGTCAATTTGTATATCACAGAACTCTGGGTGTTGTTTGTAGGACACGAAACTATAGAGGCCCAATTTTGAGCCTGTCAGCCCGAGAACCCACGATCCAAAAAGTGGCTAAGTATGGAATGAGGCATCCGTACATGCCCTAAAAAATCTCATATCCATGCTTTATAAAAGTACATATTTAGTATGTATTACTCGTTCCTCGAAAAAATTTTAGATCCGGAAGTGGCGGATACACGTGTTTAGATTTCCACTTAGTTTTATATTGCCAGCTTGATTGACCACTTGCCTGTTTCATATTGTACATATTACATGTAATATGTATTACATATTACATGTAATGTGTAATACATATTCAATCTTGAGCCCGCCAGTTGTGGAGTCCGTCTGCCAATTTGTATATCACGGAACTCCTAGTGTTGCTTGGAGGACACAGAACAATAGAAGTGCAATGTTGAGTGAGCCAGCCCGCAAGTCTGCCTGTCAATTTGTATATCGCAAAACTCTGGGTGCTATTTGTAGGACACAGAACTATAGAGGCCTAATTTTGAGCCTGCCAGCCCGAGAACCCATGATCCATAAAGTGGCTAAGTATGGAATGAGGGATTCGTACACGCTCTACAAAATCTCATATCCATACTTTATAAAAGTACATACTTAGTATGTATTACTCGTTCCTCGAAAAATTTCTAGGTCCGGAAGTGGCGGATACACGTGTTCATATTTCCACTTAGTCTCGATTGACTGCTTGCCCGTTTCATATTGTACATATTAAATGTAATGTGTAATACATATTCAATATTGAGCCCGCAAGACAATTTGTATATCTTTGTATATCGCAGAACTCTGAGTGTTGTTTGGAGGACACAGAACAATAGAAGTGAAATGTTGAGCCAACCATCTCACAAGTCCGCTTGTTAGTTTGTATATCGCACAACTCTGGGTGATGTTTGCAGCACACAAAACAATATAGTCCCAATTTTGAACCCGCCAACCCGAGAACCCACGATCCAAAAAGTGGATATTTTGATCCCGTCAGCCCGATAACCAATGATACATATTACATGTAATGTGTAATACATATTCAATTTTGAGCCCACCAGTCCTGGAGTCCGTCTTTCAATTTGCATATCGCGGAACTCCGAATCCTATTTGGAGGACACAGAACAATAGAAATGCAATGTTGAGCCAAGCAGCCCGCAAGTCCGCTTGTCAATTTGTATATCGCACAACTCTCGGTGCTATTTGCAGGACACAGAACAATAGAGGAAACAAAGCAATAAAAATGCAATGTTGAGCCAACCAGCCCGCAATTCCGCTTGTCAATTTGTATATCGCACAACTCTCGGTGCTATTTGCAGGACACAGAACAATAGAGACCTAATTTAGAGCCCGCTTGTCAGGTTTCCACTTAGTTTTATATCGCCAGCCCGACTGACTGCTTGCCCGCTTCATATTGTACATATTACATGTAATGTGTAATACATATTCAATCTTGAGTCCGCCAGTCGTGGAGTCCATCTGTCAATTTGTATATCCTGGAAATCCCAGTGCTGCTTGGAGGACATGAAACAATAGAAGTGCAATGCTAAGCGAGTGAGCCTGCAAGTCCGCATGTCAATCTGTATATCGCAAAACTATGGGTGCTATTTGTAGGACACAAAACTATAGAGGCCCAATTTTGAGCCAGCCAGCCAGAGAACCCACGATTCAAAAAGTGGCTAAGTATGGAATGAGGGATCTGTACATGCTCTACAAAATCTCATATCCAGACTTTATAAAAGTACATCTTTAGTATGTGTTACTCGTTCCTCGGAAAATTTCTAGGTCTGGAAGTGGCGGATATACGTGTTCATATTTCCACTTAGTTTTATATCGCTAGCTCGACTGACCGCTTGCCCGTGTCATATTGTACATATTACATGTAATATGTATTACATATTACATGTAATGTATAATACATATTCAATCTTGAGCCCACCAGTCGTAGAGTCTGTCTGTCAATTTGTATATCATGGAACTCCGAGTGCTGTTTGGACGACATGAAACAATAGAAGTGCAATGTTGAGCTAGCTAGCCCACAAGTCCGTTTGTCAGTTTGTATATCGCACAACTCTCGGTGCTGTTTGCAGCACACATAACAATATAGTCCCAATTTTGAGCCCGCCAACCCGAGAACCTGCGATCCAAAAAGTGGATATTTTGAGCTCGCCAGCCCGATAACCGACGATACAGACTACATGTAATGTGTAATACATATTCAATCTTGAGCTCGCCAGTCCTGGAGTTCGTCTGTCAATTTGTATATCGCATAATTCCGAATGTTGTTTGGAGGAGACAAAACAATAGAAGTGCAATGTTGAGCCCGCCAGCTTGCAAGTCCGCGATCCAAAAAAGTGGCTAAATATGAAATAAGAGATCTGTACATGCTCTATAAAATGTCGGCACAGAACAATAGAGGTCCAATTTTTAGCCCGCCAGCCCGAGGACCCACGATCCAAAAAATGTACATGCTCTATAAAATCACAGCCAACCCACAAGTCCGCCTGTCAATTTGTATATCGCGGAACTCTGGGTGCTATTTGTAGGACACAGAACAATAGAGGTCTATTTTTGAGCCCGCCAGCCCGAGAACCCGCGATCCAAAAAATGGCCAAGTATGGAATGCGAGCTCCATACATGTTTTATAAAATCTCATGTCCATACTTTATAAAGGTACATATATAGTATGTATTGCTCGTTTTCCCAAAAATTTCTAATTACGAACGTTGGCAGATTCACATCTTCAGATTTCACTTACTTTTATATCACCAGCCCGACCGACCACTTCCCCGTTTCATATTGAACAAACTTTTTTTGTCTAATTAAAGTGTACAATATCAATATATTGACTTGTCTATGCTCATAGTTCGCGAATTTTATGGCTGCCGGTTCATGCGTAGAATCACAATCCTGAGCCCGCCAACCCTGGAGTCCGTTTGTCAATTTGTATATCGCAGAACTCCGAGTGTTGTTTGGAGGACGCAAAATAATAGAAGTGCAATGTTGAACCAGCCAGCCCGCAAGTCCGCTTGTCAATTTGTATATCGCGAAATTTTGGGTACTATTTGTAATGGACAGAACAATAGAGGCCCATTCTTGAGCCCCCCCAGCCCGAGAACCTGCGATCAAAAAAGTGTACATGCTCTATAAATCTCAGCTAGGCCGCAAGTCCTCCTGTCAATTTGTATATCGCAGAACTCTGGGTGCTATTTGTAGGACACAGAGCAATAGAGGCCTATTTTTGAGCTCGCCAGCCAGAGAACCCGTGATCCAAAAAGTGGCCAAGTATGGAATGCGAGGTTTGTATATGCTTTATAAAAACTCATGTCCATACTTTATAAACGTACATATATAGTATGTATTGTTCATTTTCCAAAAAATTTCTAACTACGAACGTTGGCGGATTCACGTCTTCAGATTTCACTTACTTTTCTATCACCAGTCCGATCGACCACTTCCCCATTTCATATTGTACAATTTTTTTTGTCTAATTAAAGTGTACAATATCAATATATTGACCTGTCTATGCTCATAGTTCACGAATTTTATGGCCATAAGTTCCTGCGTAGGCGACATCGAACTCTCATGTCCCGTGTGCGTGGTATACATCACGAGTCCGACCGAGCGCTTTCGTTTCCTTAACCAATTTTATGGCCGCGGGTTCCCGGCTACGCCTTATCGAACTCTCATTCCCCGTGGTTCGAGTATACATCTTCCATTCAAAACATGGGTGATCCATGTCTATGCTCGCAGGTTCCTAGACAACGGAGCAACAAATTTCATGTCCATCTATATCTCTACATCACGAGTGCGACCCACAGCCGTTCATTTTCATAGTTCGCGAATTTTATGGTCGGGGGTTCCTATGTGGGCGCCATCCAGCTCTCATGCCCTGTGTGCACGGTATACATCTTGCACCCGAAACTTCGATGCTCTACCATTCCACCCGGGCTCGAAGCTTGCGACTCATTTGATAATTTTATGTAATTAAATTGTACAATATCAATATTTAATATTAATAATTTAGTATTTGAAAATAATGTTTTTTAGAACTGCAATGTTGAGCTAGCCAGCCCACAAGTCCACCTATCGATTTGTATATCGCGGAATTCTGGGTGATATTTGCAGGACACAGAGCAATAGAGCCCCATTTTATCTATTTCTTCACTTTATTAGAAGAGAATTATTTATTTAAAATAATAGGTTAATATTTTTCTTTTTTTAATGTTGTGTTTACATATTGTAAAATCCATGGTAGATATTATGGAATATTTAAAGTTTTTCAATTATTTTTCTTTGAGAATGTCATTGTCTTCCGCCAATAATATAATAACTTTTTTTTCTAATTATATTGTACACCATCAATACTTAATATTAATAATTTAGTATTGAAGTGCTGTTTGGAGGACATGGAGCAATAGAAGTCCAATGTTGAGCCAGCCAACCCGCAAGTCTGCTTGTCAATTTGTATATCATGAAATTCTGGGTGCTATTTGTAATGCATAGAATAATACATGCCCGTATTTGAGCCCCCCAGCCCGAGAACCCACGATCCAAAAAGTGTACATGCTCTATAAATCTCAGCCAGGTCACAAATCCACCTGTCAATTTGTATATCACGGAACTCTGGGTGCTATTTGTAGGACACAGAGCAATAGAGGCGAGGACGTTGGCAGATTCACATCTTCATATTTCACTTACTTTTATATCACCAGCCTGACCGTCCGCTTCCCCATTTCATATTGTACAAACTTTTTTTGTCTAATTAAAGTGTACAATATCAATAGTTAACATTAATAATATAGTATTGAAAATAATGTTTTAAGATAATTTCAGATAGTTGCTAGGGATCACCATCCGTAAACAATCACAATCCTGGACCCGCCAACCCTGGAGTCCGTCTGTCAATTTATATATCGTGGAACTCTGAGTGTTGTTTGGAGGACATAGAACAATAGAAGTGCAATGTTGAGCCCTCAAGTCCGCTTCTCAATTTGTATATCGCGGAAGCCTGGGTACTATTTGTAAGGCACAGAGAAATAGAGGCCCAATTTTGAGCCCACCAGCCCAAGAACCTGCGATCCAAAGAGTATACATGCTCTATAAAATCTTAGCGAGCCCGCAAGTCCACCTGTCAATTTGTATATCACGGAACTTTGGCTACTATTTGTAGGACATGGTCATTCGCCCTCATCTCTACTGAGAATTCCCTGTATTTTGAAAACTATGCGATCGCTTTTCATATTTGGCCATTCCTTATTTGCATGTGTTTATAATAAAAGAGTCTTATTTATAATAAACAAAAAAAAATTAAGTCGTTAGGTCCTGCCCTTCGAAAAGCAACCAAGATTTGTGCACATGTCTATAATAAAAAAAAATGTTTATATATATATATATATATGTCTTGTTTCTAAATCTTTAATGCTAACATCTCATCGTGCAAGAACCGTGTAAATTGTGATTTATGGGTGAAAGGCTCGAGAAGATTTGCCATTAATGCGCATTAAACCAATATTTTCAGAGGGTTTTGTTATCCCTTTCGAGTCTTCATTTCAAATACCATGGAATGTCATTTGCACGTCGTTGACTTGGTTTGTTCACGAAACCTCCAATCCTTAAATGTTCTTCGTCGTAACCGCCACCTTCGCACTTCTAAGTATGCAATAATTAAGCTTTACTTCTAACAACTCACCACACAACACACATAGAGATTGTCATTAATAAGCAAAGAGCTCAAGGATATTTTCCATTCGCACGCTTTGAACCAACATTTCCAAGGGGTTATATTATCCCCTCCATTTGTTCATTTCAAGCAACGTCTGGAGCAAATGAACATTTTCATAAACTAATGGCACCAGCTCGACAACAGTTCTGTAGAGATACAGTGAACCACCACAGTAACAAAGCAACCCAAAGTTCTTCAAACGGACGAGGTTCATCCTAAAATTGATAGTTCTCACAAGATTCCCATGCAGAAGAAGGGAAAAAGAATTGTAGTGGAGGCGAAGGACCCCGAAATTGAGAGTGAGAACATGGAACTTGACACTGACCTGGATAACATATTCTGCAACCTTGATCAATCGGGAGACACGATTCACCATAGCTACCCAATGGACATAGTTGATACCAAAATTTTTGACGAAGATGAATCCTTCGTATTCTAGAGTTTTGTTTTTGAAAGCGAATCTAAAAAATTAATTATTGAAAAGAGAGATGTAAAAAATAAGAAAAGAAAATATCGTTCAGAAGTTGACCTTGCCAATATGCAACCGTCCCAAATATCTAAACTTCACACAGCAACCAGAGAGGCTCTTCATGTTTCCATTGGAGTCATTGAGGCCGAGAATGCTAGACTACAGGACCGGATCAATGAATTAGAGGAAGCATTGATTCCTATGCCATTGCTTGCCAGTCCTTTTGCAATAGCCATGCCTGCGACCCCTGCACCCCTGCATCAAAGCTAAAAGGATCCTCCAGCTTCCTCACATCGTGTAGAGGATATGTGGAGAAAAATATCAAGAAAAGAATGGAACTGATTACTGAGGCCTGGGAAACATCACAAATTATGGATTCCCTAGGAAGGAGGGCACATAACTTGCTCGAACTTCTGTAGATGGATTTAAAAAATGAAGAAACTTTCTATTTGGACATGGTCATCCCTTTTTCCTTTCATGTCACCAACATGGCAGAAATGACAAGAATACAACATGATCTCCGCTCCAAAAACGGGATCACTCAATTAGAAGCATGCTGGAAAGAGAAGGTGAAGAACATGTATCTCATCGTCCATTCATGTGAGCAAGCAATATCAAAGAAAGAAACATTATTCACAAAGCTCACCAAAACAGAATTAGCCGAAAGGACCAACGAGTTCTAGGACCCCAACTTAATTGTCAACTCGTTGGCGTTAATTAAGCAAGCTTTCGATAAACAAGTTGATAATTTTCAGGCGTTGTCTTTAGAAATTTTTTACAAGATTCTTGAATATGGTGAAGATCACGAGGACAACTGGCTAGTCTGCTATTCGGTACAAATCAAGACATTCATCAGGATCTGTGTAATCTTTCTATTGATCTAAGCGAATTAGAAAATGAACTTTTCAGCATAAAAATCCAGAATGACATCAATGTCGCCCCCTTGAGAAGCTACAATGAAGAATTCGTCGAAACGAACTTGAAGCGGGTCGTCGACGAAAGCCAATAGGAAAAGGCATAAACACGAAAATAACAAAAAAACTTATATGTACCATCGCTGTAAGTCCTTTGTTTATCAATCCAGTTATTCAAGCGGGTCGGCAACGAAAGCCAACAGGAAAATACCAAAAATACTTATATGTACCATAGTTGTAATTCTATACTGATCCTCCTTTCTTTATCAATCCAGTTATTCCACCTTTACTGAATAGAAATTTCTAGCCAGAGATAGATATCTTCCCATTTCTTCTTTTCAGGTATTACACTCTACCGTCTCCCACTTCTTCTTTCCACAATCCAATTTCTTGTACATATTTCTCTTATGGTCCACGGGAGCCCCAATCTCAGTCTATATGAGAAACACATTTAAATTTCTAGGAATATGTAACAAACTATTATTTTTTGATCTATTCCAAATAAAACTATTTTTTTTTGTCTCCGTTTATATCTATCTGCTCCTAGGTTTTTATCTTCAACTATGCTGAATGTCAAGACATTCTGTTTATTTTATTTGAATTGTCTTTTTTCTCGTGCATATCTTTTTCTGCTGGGTCATTTTAAAAATTAAATTTGAGATAAATCACTCATTTAAATTTGAGATACCATATATATGACAAATGCATTTAAATTTCCAGGAATATGTAACACATTTTTTATTTTATTTTTATGTAAATGTCATAAAATTGTGTTTAATAGTTTTTTTCTACTTACACATATACTGAGTATATCATTTCTTGCATGCTTACCACCTGTCCTTCATGCTGCCCTCATTATTTCTCCCCATCCATTTACATTTATCCCCAATTCAACCCGACAGGGACTTCGCTGCCCTGCAACACTTGTTTGCATGAGTTCTTATAATGGCATGGAATTAAACATAATTAATGACAAGAATTTTTATAATAATAGATTTCAAGTAGTTTATTTTTCATGCATGGTTATGTAATGGAATTATGAGAATCAAATGAAATGTTCATACCATTTTTGTAAATATTTAGTTTTTGTCATATTTATTAAAATAAATGAATATAATTGACCTCCCTAGAGTCGACCTTAGTTCGTTTGATGGTGACATTGTAATCTAGAGCTAGTTCGAGGTTTTAGATCTAGTCAATTCGATATGTAGAGGATCGAGTATGCAATTGAACAACGGATGACACAATTCAAATGTTTTTTTAATTCATCCCCAATCGATCCATATGGATGACAAAATTGTTGATTACAAGGGGGACGCTGGTGACGCATATGATATATTCATGTCAGACAACAAATTTAAATCCTTCCAGCGTAGCAGGCGGGCCTCTCCCGAGGTGGATCTAGGATAATCAAATAATCATTTAGACAATGATCATAAGATCATGGCCTCCAATAAGTGCAACAATTTTAATAGGGTTGAATGGAAGGGGCACAAATCTCTGGATGATTGCTCTCTCATTTATCCTCTCATGCAACCAAAAAGGCGGTGGATGGGATTGCAGGCTCTCATTCTCCACATGCAGGTCTCGCTCCTCCTCTTGTGACAAAAAATTCTCATCTAAGTGAAATCTCAGCTAAGTCTGGTTCGTATCTTGCTCAACATCTGAAGGTTAAAAAAAAGTAGGTGTTGGAAGGTGAAGTAGGAGCGCAAAAAAATGGTGGTGGGAGACGATGTGGCCACAGGGGCCATTCCGAATTGTTAGGCAAAACAAAACTAGGTCATTTCTGTGGGAAATCTTTAAGTCCTTCAACACTTTAATGAAAATTGGTCTGAGGTTTTAGGCTACCGCACATATTTTCATACCCTTTTTCGAGGGTTGAATTGTTTTATTTTCAAATATAAGGTGGATTCAGAGTAGGGTTTTAGTAGAATGTGGGGTTGGGGTTCCTCCGGCCTCATTCTCAAAGAATGGGCTGTGAAATTCGATCCTGCTCATGGTCCTCATGCTCCAACTAAGCTATGGGATATTTTTCCTAACCTTCCGTTGGTATTCTAGCAAGAGGACATTCTAAAATCCATTGCAAACAACTTGGGGCTTTTTGCAGCTTCGAACTAGAATGGGAATAAAAAACAAATAGAAGATGGGCATGGTTGTAGATTGAGGTGGACTCGCGAGAAAGCTTAGTGGAAAAAAATGAATTGGTTTGTGGTAGCTTTTCTTGGAGTCAAAGAGTAGACTATTGGAGAGTGCCCTTTCGTTGCTACGGGTGTCATGAGGTTGGACACCTCTAATCTCAATGTTGGAGGCCTACTTCGATTTTTCTTCTGTTCAAAAGAGTTTGGAAATGAAAGCTTCAATCAGATGAAACTGAAGAAGTTAGAGGGTGGGAAAAACATGTGAACGTGCAATGCAAACAAAAAACACGCGACAAGGTTTCAGAAGTACCAGAGCCTCCTTCCATTCCAATGGTGGATGTGGATGGTAATATCTCTGGCTCTAACTCCTCTTTCCAGTGTAAAGATAATAATGTTTCCCCATAAAAAAAAATTGTTCACCTCTTGTGCTCGGGTCTTCAAAGAAACCTGTTGTCAGTTCCCCGTTTAGTCAATCCTTTGACTGAAAAATTGTATTCCTAAGGAGGGGCCTTCAAATGATGAGGACTCTTTTTGTCTTGACTCGATCTCGGGGTCCTTACCTCCAGATCCCTAAAGTCAAGGCTCCCTCATATCGTGCTGTCTCATGGGGGCTTCACCTTGTTGACCAATATCTTATCACGTTCATTCATAAACAAGGTTTTTAAACTGTGAAAAATCAAGTCGATATATTGTAGGTATTGGGGGGGAGATGTGGGGTCTCAAGGGGTTTATAGGTATTGGGGGGTATAAAAAGGGGTATCTAGTAAAAATAAGTGTTTCTTTTATGGGAAAGATGTATTGGGAAGGGGGTTCAACATAAGGATTTTGGGAGGTATTTATCAATATCTATTGAAACTAGGGGTATTCTTTAATATCCCATGAACGTAGGTGCTATGTCATAGGTTCACTGAGTGAAGACCCCATGTGCTGTCTAGTCTCATCAGACTCCCTTTTGTGAACTCACTCTTTTAAATCTGTTTATCTATTAAGATCGAAGGTTAAAGAGAATTTGTTGAGTTCCTATTTAGGGGGTCTGGCGTAGGAGGACTTTGTGGTTCATGTGGGAAGAAAGTCTCATATCACCCTAGCCCAGATTCAGGTGAAAAAAAGATATAAGGAATGGAAAGCAAACAACCATCATTTAGGCCCTTAGATCCGAGAAATCCCATGGGTTTCCCAATGATCCTCCTTTCCTTAAATTCTTGTGGGGTGGGGGGGACCCATAAAATTTATGCCCTCGAATGATTAGTTCAAATTCATAATCTAGATGTCATTTTGGTCCAAGAAACTATGTGCATAGGGTTAAAGGTTGAGGAAGCTTTTAGGTGATGGCTAAAATACTGGTCCTTCTGCTTGTTAGACTCTATTGGGATGTCATGGGGTATTCTTACTGCATGAAGCCCTCGTCTATTTGCATCGTCTTCTTTCTTAATACCTTCAAGGATTGTGGTCGAGCTGGAGGATCAATCTTTAAATTTTAATTTTAGGGTGATAAATGTTTATGGTCCTTATGCAGAGAGAATTTTGTTTTGGGAAGTTCTAAGCACTTTGAGTGTTATGGACGCCTCCAACGTTATTCTGGGTGGCGACCTTAATTTCACTCTTTCCATTCGAGAGGTTTGGGTGCCCATCCCCGAAGGGACTGTCAAGAAAAAAAATTCTCTCATTGGATTTCTGAGAATCATTTGGTGGACCTGGAGCCTGATAAACTATTCGAAACTTGGAGGAATGACAAAAAAGGTGAAAATCTAGTGGCTAAAAAGCTAGACTGTTTTCTCATTTCAGAAGATTTGATGTTAAATAGTTGGAAATTGTGGGTGTCAACGAGGGGATCCTCTGATCATCTTCCCATTTTCCTAAAAATTGAGCCTCATGTTCCGATGAAATTGAATGGTTCTTGGTTCAAAGAAAAGTACAAATCTTTGATTAAAAATTATTGGATTCCCTAAAAGAGAATGGAGAAAATTCTTTTATGCACTAGTTTGCGTGTAACCTTTCAAAGATGACAACGATTACTAAAAAGTGGGCTCATTGTTTTAATGAAAAATTGAAATCATAACTAATTAAGGAGGTGGAGGAGCAATTAGAAGTTCTTCTAGTGGATAAGCCAATATAAACCCTCTCCCTTGTGGAAGAGGAGTCCCTTGGTGAAAAAATGCTAGGAGATGCTAGCCCTAGAGGAATGAAAGTGGCGTCGAAAGAGTCATGTAGTCTAGCCAAAACAAGGTGATAACAATACAAAATTTTTCCATGCATATGCTCATTATCGAAAAAATTTGAACACCATTTTGGAAATCAGGGATCAAAGTGATCAGGTCAAGACATCCCATGAAGGTATAAAGGAGGATGGCACAATTTTTTTTCTCAAATATATTTAAGGAGATGATGGGACTCCTGTAATACCCCTAGGTCGAACCTCAATTGTAATGTAAATGTAAATGTACATATAAGTTGTTGAGCCATGACATTTTAGGCCAGAGTGCCTTTGTATATATGTATTTTGAGGCCAGATCGCCTATGTGGTTATTAGGTTGGAGAGCCGTAAGCTAAAAGGCCAGTGAGGGTATCTTTTTATTATGTAATCACACTCAGATATTAATGAAAACACATCACTGCTACAAACCAACCAGACAAAAAAGGTATGGGGGGATAAACTCCGCTAGAAATGGAAATAGGGGCTAAGAGTTTAGTAAAGGGGCTAAGCTAAGAGGGCTTAAGCCCAAATGAATATTTTAAAAATATTCCTAAAGTCTAAAGTCTAAAGTATGGGATATTCATTTTATCCTAATTCCCTAAGGGTAATGTATCACCGTGTGGGGGGGGGCCATGTAGTTCATGTTATCGCGCAGTTTGTAGTTTAGGTCATAGGTTGGAAGATAAGGGTCAAACTGGCGTAACAGGGACCTACCCCACCCAATGTCACCACAATGGGGAGGTCCTTTCTATTTAGGGTGGCTAAGCCCAAGGGAGACGTCCCTGGCAATCTAGGGTTTGAAAGGAAAAGGCT
>SNQJ01S0158429.1:25069-37752 GCA_010110895.2 Picea sitchensis
GCGAAGAAGAAGAAGGATGGGCCCTCCAGGGCCATGCTCAGGTCAATCCTGCTCTCGGTACTCCATGTCTAGGACCTGTGGGCCTCGAGACATGATCTCCTAGTTAACCCTAGAAAACGGGGATAACAGTTCCCAATATGATAAGTTTCAAGTTGGGCACATGCACATATATTTGGGGGAAATTAGTGTTAGAAAAATAGGTGCGCTCATTTCACCATAGACAATATAACAATATTGTCACCCAACCATAGGCACAAAGGCCACCCTCGAGCACCTTAACCTGACAAACAAAATAATTCTAGAAGCAATCCAATAGCCAACCAAGGTAGCGCACCTTTCTCCAAGGCTAGCACACCAAGAAAGAATAACCAAAGACCAAGCAAAAATTCTAAACCATAACCAAGAGAAAGTCCAAGCCAAAACTGAAATGCCAGTTGCAGCAGCTGCAACTACATTTCTTATCCAAACTTGTGCACCACTGGTCTTATGCAGTTGTGAGAGTGCGTATGACAAATGAGATCTAGCACCATCTATTTATACTACTCTATCTCACTTGAATGGTTCAACTTCTCTTTCTGGATGCTAATAACTCAATATTAAATATTCTATTGAGTCGACTTGTCTCCTAGAGTTATTATCCAACGTTTTAGGGTTTCTCTTGCTTCACAAAATATTCTAGTCTTATCAAAGGTTACACGTGGAAGTTAATACCTCCCGTAGCTACCATAGTATCAACACTCCCTCCTAGCTAGGGAGGTATTAAAGGAAATGGTCTTGAGCACAAATAGACCATTCAACCGATAACATCATCATAGTCACACATAATATCTCATGATCAAATCATGAGAACCATCATCACTATCAATATCATCAATTCTCAAAGCCATACTCCATCTGGGTAATCGTGCATGATGTTGAATAGGTCACTCACTAAAAAGAGTGATACAAGAACCATTATTCTAATCCAAATATATGTCTTAGAAGAATAATTGTTCCAATAGATGCTGGAAGCCACACCATGGGCTACAAGGACTATTCTTCTAATCCAGACCATGACTGTCCTGGACCATTTTCCATAGGGAGAATATTTGTCCATCAACATATTGACTATCCATCTAGATGGTAATCATCTCCAACACTAGTGATAGTCTCCATGGTAATCAAAACAATGACATTCAATACAACACAACTACTATCCAGTGGTACACAACCACACCTAGTAGAACACGACTACTAACCAGTGACACATAGTCACAACCAGTGGAATGAATCCACCACAATGGCATACAACTATTGTCCAGAGACATACAATCTCCACAACAATCATATCATCTGATATCAACCTGCATAACAATATCATCATACAAAATGAGTCATCTGGGCCATTCTTCCACTCACATTTGTGAGATCTAGAAGAGCATCTGCCCTTAGAAAGTAAGACATCATCCATGGGCTATCTAGATTATTCTTCCCAAGCATAGAAGAATAATTGTCCCTAATTTCTAAGCCCGGACCATTCCTCCGGCACTAATCACAATGCAACTTGGAGAGAATGAATTTTCCCTAGGGAATGCCTATCCCTGATTGCTGAACCTATACCATTCACCTAACCAGGCCATTCCTCCAACACTAATCATAGTGCAACCTGGAGAGAATAAGTTTTCCCTAGGGAATGATTGTTCGGACCATTTCCTATGGAAATCAATGTCCTGCACCAACCTCCAAAACAGACTATTCTTCGAAACCGCTCACAACTGTGAACTTCGAAAGAATGACTGCCCAATGAAGCAAACCATTCTACTTGACCACTAATTAGAGTGACATCCAAGAAGAATGACTTTCCTAGACCATTCCCCCACACTGGCCACAAGGGGAATCACTATCTATGGTACATCAACAATCTATTTAACCATTTTCATTATGAAAATGACTGTTTGATTTGGACCATTTTCCGAACTAGAAAATGGTAGTATGTCAGAAATCTCGAACCACTTTCTGAACTGGAAAGGAACTGCCCATCCTGGACCATTTTCTGAACTGGAAAATGACTGTCCATAAACAAATAACATATCAGTGCTCCCTCCCAACCTGGGAGTAATCACTTCCTTTTCCAATAAGGAAGTCATCTCCATGAGCCCCAACTTGTCTCTTAAGTACACAAACTTGTCATCTTGAACAAAGGCTTTACCAAAATATCTGCTATTTGCTCATATGTGGAGATATACGGGAGAACCACTTCTCTCTTCTGGACTTTATCACAGAGAACACATTGCTTGATCTCAATGTACTTCGTCCTGTCATGGAACACCGGTTTCTTTGAAAGATTCACATGGCTATGATCATTACAATATATCATGGTCGAATTCAACACCTGATCAAATGATCCAAAAACCAACTTATGGAGCCACATTGCTTCTGTACAAGCATCACAAGCTACAAAATACTTTTCTTCTATAGTGCGGAGTGCAACAGACTTATGTTTCCTACTATCCCATGACATCGTGGAAAAGCTCAAACTAAAACATATCCAAGTAGCACTTCTTCTTTCATCTACACTCCCTACCTAATCTGAATCGATAAATTCATGCAGTTGTATGTCATAATTTAAATGTCCCACAAAACAAACATCTGGCTGAGTATATTCCAAATACATTAACAAGCCGATCAATTGTCAATACAAAGATGGGTCTACTGGATTAGAGCCTCTTCAACTTCTTCAGATCTATTATCATGGGAGTTAGCCATGGATTTGCAATCCATCATCCCGAACTTCTGAGTAACCATTCTTATACACTTTATCTGTCATAGGAAGTTTTTCGCCACACTTCTACTGTATATGAGATACTTTGCATCAAGTTGCTTGAATCCATACAAGGTATTCTTCCATTTTCATACACGGGTCTCTTTCTGGTATACCTCAAAACCTTGAGATTGCTCTACATAAGCTTCTTCCTCAAATGCTCTATTGGGAAGAACAATATTTTACATCCAACTGATGTAAACTCCAATCCATGGATACTGCAAGAGATATAATAGCTTAGATATAGGTATATCTGGTTTACTGGAACAAGCTGTCACCATAGTCTTCTCCCTCCTTCTGGAAGAATCTTTAGTTCCAAATCTCGCAATGCTTCCATTCATAAGTCTTTTTCACAATTTATTACATACACTGTTCTTCAACACAACTTCCATTCCTTCTGTTTGACTGCTTCTAGTGGGTTCAAACCATGCTGGTACTCTTATGATTTTCGGTATAATAACTGGTTGTTTTGGTTTTTCTTTCTTTCTTGAAGTCTTCATGTTCTTCCTCATGTTCCTCTTTAACTTTGGGGTCCATGGAGTCTTCTATAGATTCCATGCCATTCCTTCCTGAAGATTCCAACTTCTTCCTTTCATCATAGGAACATAGATGTGGATGGACAACCAAGGATACTTAAGGATTCTTTTCGAATAAGACTTCTTCTAGATTCAACTGAACACGTGCTACTTATCATGGTTGCTACTTTCAATGGATCATATCATTTAGGATTAGCTCCCTCCTAATCCTAGGTTCATGCATGAATGCATGCTTTTCTTTTGGAATTCTGTAATCAACTCCCTCCATCTAAGAGAGTCCATGCTTCCATTTGCATCCTTATTTCCTTCTGCAAAGTGTCACAAGTCTTATTCTAATTTCCTCTTGATTACTGACTTCTTTCTGATTTGACTCCTTCCGGGTCTCTTCAAGTTTGATTATGATTTCGACTTATTTGGCAGTTGTTACTTATATAATAGATTCTTCAGGAATTTGTCAACGTACTTCATCTTCTCGTAGTCATCTTAATAGCAATCCTTATCTTGTTATTCTTCCATAGGTATTGTTTCACTGACCATCTTTTCTTCTTGACTAGAAGAAGAAGTCGGTTTTATCCTGATTGGATTTCTTTGAGGGTTCCCTTTCTTTGACAACTGTTGCTTCGTTTGTTTCCTTCCTTTTCTTTAACTCAGGACAATGGTTCATGTGACCATATTTTCGACAGTTGAAGCATTGTATTTTTGACATATCCTTTTCTTGATTTGGTTTCTTCCTTAAGCCAAACTTCCTCTTATTCCCATAATTCTTGAATTTTACTATGAAGGATTGATCATCATATTTCTTTTGGGATTTCTCTTTTGTGCTAATCCTTGATTCTTCTTGTGCACAACAATTCTAAAGTTTTTCAAAAGTGGGATACTCCTTTTTTGTGTTCATGCTTGCGGCAAGTGCATCCCATGTCTTGGGAAGACCATTGAGTACTATATTTACCAGTTCCTTTTCTAAAATGATTTCTTCAATAGCTTGTAGTTGATCTCTTAACTGAGATATTCTTACAAAGTATGATGTTATGCTGTCATCATCATTCATTTTCATGTCACATAGCTCATTCTTCAAAATCATTACTTGTCCAATGTTTTTGACTGAGAAGAGGTTAGTTAGGGCATCATACATCTTCTTAGATGAGTAAAGATGAGAGATGTAGGGTATCAAGTGGTATTTTATAGAGTCCACTATGATACTCATAGCGTTGATTTCATTGTCCTTGAACTTCTCCATAACTGCAACGTTATGAGGTTTCTTCTCTTTTCCTGCTTCAAACAATGGTTCCATGATCTTTCCCTTCACGATATCCAACACTTTATTCTTGGCAAGGATGAGGTCAATCCTTATCTTCCACGCTATGAAGTTAAAATCCCCTTCTAACTTGTTTTTGACTTCATAGAGTAAGTCATGACTGCTTTGACTTGGTTAACCTTTGACTTTGACTTAGTCAACCTTTGACTTTGACTAAAAACTCAAACTTGACACCTTGGCTTGCTGAGAGTACTAGGAGGTGTGCTAGGCTATGGCGCACTAGGATACCCAAGAATTAGGTCAATCTCTTCACTTAAGGTGCCTTAACAAGAGGGTTAGGGTTTCGTTGCTGCAACAAAGCTTTGACTGCAACTGCAACTATAACTGAGCAAATCCTCCCAATCTATCTTTCAATGGTTAGACTGTCTGAAGATAGTGTGGGCCCATAAACTGTTAGAAAAATAGGTGTGCTCATTTCACCATAGACAATATAACAATATTGTCACCCAACCATAGGAACAAAGGCCACCCCCGAGCACCTTAACCTTGACAAACAAAATAATTTTGAAAGCAATCCAATAGCCAACCAAGGTAGTGCACCTTTCTCGAAGGCTAGTGTACCAAGCAAGAATAACCAAAGACAAAGAAGAAAGTCCAAACCATAACCAAGAGAAAGTCCAAGCCAAAACTGAAATGTCAGTGTCAGTAGCTGTAGCTGCAATTCTTCTCCAAACTTGCGCACCATTGGTCTTGTGCAGTTGTGAGAGTGAGTGTGACAAATGAGCTCTAACACCCTTTATTTATACTACTCTATCTCACTACTGGGCCGACTTCTCTTTTTGGAGGCTAATAACTCAATATTAAATATTCTCTTGAGTCAACTTGTCTCCTCGAGTTATTATCCAATGTTTTAGGGTTTCTCTTGCTTCCTGAAATATTCTAGTCTTATCAAAGGTTACACATGGAGGTTAATACCTCCCACAGCTACCATAATATCAACAATTAGTTTATTTTCCATCATTCCTTCACTCATTATGCCATCATTCTCTCTTATCCTCCGTACTCACTCTACAACCATCAACTATACCTGTAATTGGGGAAATCTTTGGAGCAATTTCTGGGTAAATTGAGTTGAAGAGGTGAGTTGTCAGGCCCGTGAGCTATTGAAGAAGTAGGTTTTCATGCTCGTGAGAATTCTCTCCAAGTGAGAGAACTGCTGGGAATTGTTTTCCCAAGGTGCCAAGTTGCACCTACAGGGCTCTAAGACTTACAAGTCTCTAAGACTTTCTGTTCGACCTGTTGTTGAAGCTTGAGAAGGCAAGTGGGGTAGCTGAAGGATTGTTGTGCAGAGAAGGGGCACACTTCATGGGGAGGGACACACATGTGTGTAATGTGATATTGTAGGTTGTTTGCTAAAGTTGACACCTTAGACTATGCATTTTGGTTGTTGACATACCTTAAATTGGCTTAGGATTCATTTTCCCTGGTGGAGTTTCATTCCCAGCTTGGGGGTAACCTGAGAGTTATGAGCAACAAAGTCTATGGTTGGGAGGAAAGTCTGAGGTCTACACGCAGTTGGTGATCTTTTATAAAAGATAAGTGTCTTTTATGTGCTTGTTTTAATAATTGTGTGCTTAATTATCTATTTCTGTTATGGGTTTTTCCTATATGATGTTGTATATGTATATATTGTTGTTATTTTGCACAATGTTGTTCATATGTAGAGCATTTCAGTGAATGAAATTGGTATTAGAGTTGGAATTTTTATGTGGCATAGCCCATCTTGGTGGTTGGGGATGCTACAATGCCCTAGCAAAAATTCTAAAAGTGATCGATCTCTTTCCTAGATCCTTCACAGAGGATATGAATGACTCTCTCATTGCCCGGATAATTGAATAATTGCTCTCCACCCTCTCTGTTTTCAAAAAATAAAAAGCTCGGGCCCAGATGGATTAACTATGGAATTTTATCTTGGTTTTTTCGATATGTTAAATGATAATCTTCTTAAGGTGGTGCAAGAATCTCAACTCTTTGGTAAAATGTTGAGATCCTTTGATAAAACTTTCCTTGCTCTCATTTCAAAGAAACAAGTGGCCTCATCCCTTGAGGAATTTAGGACAATATTCTACTATAAAATGATCTACAAATTGATATCCAAGATCATTGCTAACATACTTAATCCCATGTTGAGTGATATAATATGGGAGGAGCAATTTCGTTTTCTATTCAAAACACAAATCCACGATGCAGTCTCACTGGCATAGGAAGCATTACATTCCATGAAGACTCAAAATATCCCTTATTTTGCTCTGGAAATTGATCTCTCTAAAGCATATGATAAAGTTAGCTAGGTTTTCATCCATATAGCTTTAATCCAAATGGGATTGAACCTTCATTCAGTTATCTGGATCATGAGTTTTATTTCGAGGACCTCTTTTGCAGTCTTAATTAATGGACCCCCTTCTATTTTTTTTCATTCTTTAACAGGTCTCTGGCAGGGGTGTCTATTATCTCCATTTATTTCCTTATTGTTGGAGAGGAATTGAGTAATCTCATCCAAAATGCAAAAATCAGTGGGAGGCTAAAAGGTTTGCATATTTCGAGGACCTGTTTTGCAGTCTTAATTAATGGATCCCCTTCTAATTTTTTTCATTCTTTAACAGGTCTCTGTCGGGGGTGTTTGTTATCTCCATTTATTTCCTTATTGTTGGAGGGAATTGAGTAATCTCATCCAAAATAAAAAAAGCAGTGGGAGGCTAAAAGGACTGCATATCTATGAGATAGTTTATTCAACCCATCTCCTTTTTGTTGGCGATGTTATGATTTTTGGTACATGATCTCAGAAAGAGTTCGAAATTTTAAGAGACATTCATAATCTTTATTGTCAAGCTACATGAATGGAGATAAACTAGGAGAAATCCTCAATGATAATTCACACATTGATTTAAAATCTCAGTTAAGATCTATCTTCCCGTATGAGCAGATTGAAATAGAAGTCAATTTAAAATATCTGGGTTTTTATTTAAAGCCAAATTCATATTATTTTGGGGATTGGTTGTGGCTCATCAAGAAAATTCAAGCTCGAATTGGAATGTGTGTAAACATGTGGTTATTTAGAGGGGGGAGATTGGTCCTTTAAATATGTGTTGAGTAGGATTCCTGTGTTCTGGGCATCAATAGCAAGAATCCCAAAAGGGATTCTAATTCAAGTAAAAAAACATTATTTTCAATTCTTATGGTCCAAAAAAAAGGAGGTTGATGGTATTCCCTTGGTAAGATGGAAAAAATTGGCAATCCCAAAAGAGTTGGAAGGGTGGGGGATAAAAAATATAAAAAATATTTTCAGGTTTAGCAAAGCTTTGGTTGCAAAAAGTATTTGGAGACTAATACACAATCAAATGGTGCGGGGAAAAGTAACTGGCAGGTTCATCATTCAAAGAATGGATTCACAAACCAAAAATATTAGTTACAAACAATACAATAGTGTGGAAGCGATGGTAGATGCATTCTGCTTGATTGGTGAGTGGGAAGCTTGGAAAATTAGATTCACATTGGTGAGGATCCATTGGAAGGCTCAACCAGGTCTCATAAATTATCAAACCAGATTTAATTTTAAATCTTCATATATTGGGCATTTCCACTTTGAGGGACGCATGTGCACAAATGAGGGATGCAACGAGAATATGTATTTGGTTTGAAACAGAGGAGTTTTGTTTAGGAAGCTCTCAAGTGGAAGAATGGGGAAAATTCACCAAAAATCTAAAATAAAACTTTATCTCCTTAAATGATGATGAACAAGATTCCCTTTGCTAGGCTCACAATACAAAATCTGGTCAGTACTTGATGAAACATGGATATCATGTGATGGTAGAAGGAGAGTTCAGTGGCTTGAAGATGTGGTGGTGGACCCTTATTTGGAAAATGCTTACCCCAAAAAAGGTGGGAATTTTGTTGTGGCTAGCATTGGAGAACAAATTGTTAACATGGTAAATTGGTCTTCGCAGCGGATGGGTTGGTCCAAGTCAATGTGCCATGTGCAGGATTAGTGAGAAGTCAACCACCCATCTATTTGTGAATTTCTCTTTTGCACAACATGTATGGTTTTATATCACATCATATTTCAAATTTAAACAGGACATGTTAGTAGGGTGCACATAAGAGTGGTTATCCACTTGTTTTGGTTCAAAAACTTGAAAGGAATACATGTCTCTTCACTGTATCTTTGTATACTTCATATCGTGGGCCAAAAATCTATGTATCTTTCAGGATTGTTTCATTCCAGTGGAGGTAGTTATGGGTTCGATCCATAAGCAGGTTATTGAATTCAAAATAGATCCAAAAGCTCCAAAAAAGTGCACTCATATCATGCCAGACATAGTGAATGCGAATCCCTGGGCCTTTTTTAACGACACAAGCCAGGATCATCCTTCGAGGTGTGGTGTAGGAGCTGTTTTACACATAGATGCAGAGCATTATTTCGAAATTAGATATAGCCCAGGCTTGGGGACAAACATGAAAGATGGATATTCAACTTTATGGTCTCTAATGTTCGTGGTAAATTCATTAAAGTTAAAAAAAAATTACAATTAATGGAGGAATCAAAAGTTGTCATGGAATGGGTAAACAAAAAGATGTAGGTTCATGTGGTGCGCCTTTAACCTCTATTGGGTCAAATTCGAGTTTTCTTGAGTGAGCTCGATTGGTTTTCTTGTTCCCATGTATACAGGGAGCTAAACTCCAAAGCTAATAAATTTCCAAAGGACACTCTACTTTTAGAATGAGGATCTTTCATTTTCCAGGAATTCCATGATGGTCGTTTCATTGATGAGATGTCTTTTCTATTATAAACTTGTGCTCTTAGATAATACTCTGGGATAGACAATTGACTTTGTTGGAGAAAGGTGGATTGAATGTGAGGTTCTTTTGGTTTTTTGTTGGAAATAGAATGTAATTGAGTTATGGAAGGAAAGTATATGTAGACAAAGAGTAGTTCTCATAGAAGGACATAAATGTGTATATTTTTTCTCAAAATATAAAGTTTTTTCTTATTAGGAAAAAAAAAAATATAACTTAGGTGAACACTTGTTGTGAATGAATACCTTCCCATACAATATACTATACATTATAGTATTGTTATAATTGTATTACATGAAATATTTAATCTTTTTCCAATAGACACATGTATATTATAATGGTTCAAGACAATATATAAGCTCCAATATATTATGTGTAAATGTGTTGAACCTGCACATAATAGATCTAGCTAGCAAATGACATACACAATTTGCAGAGAAAATATGAGAAAAGAGAAGCAAGAGAGAAAGAATGGAAGAATTTTCATTAACCAAATGAATGAATGATAATTTACACATGATATACTTTGTATAAATCAACTAATGTGCATTAGGGAGAAGCCAATGCACCATAGTGGTGGTCTAGAGTGATCTAGACACACACCGACAGTTACGAGAGTAAACTGCCACCTAGTCTAGTCTCTCAGGTAGTTACGGGAGTGAACTTCCACCTAATCTGAGTTAACTAGTCTCTCAGTCTTCAGTTAACTGACTGAAACAGAGTGAAGTGAGGAGGAGATTAGGGAATCATGAGTAATTCCCTAGTCTAGTGATGATCCCAAGGATAATGTGCATTAGCTGGCAATGATCCCAATGCTGCATGGTGATAATCTCAATGTGGCATTTAGAATCCACTCAACTGATCAAATTGAAGTATGAACTGAAGAGAATATTCTCCCTAAACTATAAGAGACTGAATAATGACTAACAAACATAGGGAAAACCTTAGGAAAAGGAAATCCTAGGTGTGTGTGAAGTATCTCCAATACCCCCTTAACATCACTATGGTGAAAATAAAGAATGGGTCCTGACAACGAGGCCATGTTAGGTACCTAAATACAAAAGATACACTAAACTAAATGAGGAAAGAGGGAAAACCTCATGGGAACCCCCCCCCTCAAAGTACAATTGACGCAGACGCTGCCTCTGCCTCGACAGAGTCTCTGTGCGACCTCCCGGTCTTAAGGATCGTTCGCTCTATTTCATGAGCAAAAATGGCTCCTTCGATTCCCTGCTGGAATCTCTTCTAAATCGATCCACAGGTCCTTCGAGAAGCTCCCCTGTGAGAACAACACTAGGCGCGAGCTCCGCCCTCTTCGTGTGACCACAACGCTATGACCAAGGCCTACCTTGAAAGGCGCTTGTCACAACTCACCTCTCGCGAGTTCGCGAGTCGAATCTCTCGACTCCTCCTATCCAATCCCGCGATATCCGAGATCGCGAGACGGGTATAACTCCTTCCCTTGTCAGCGCCCTCTGTGCGTGACCACCGACTAGGCTTCCCACTAGCGCTTCTCGCCTTTCACCGCTTCGCAAGTCGAAAGGTTGGACTTTCATCCCCTTATCTTACGAACCCCTGAGACATGAAAAGTCAATGGGGTGTTGTCTGTCTTCAATGAACAACGCGTGCCCGCCTGTCTAATCCACGGGCCCACCTTGAGATTCTGCCACGTGTTCCTTACGCTCCACGCGATCCCACAACAAAACTTCTCGCCCGTTCGGGACTTCTCCTTTCACAACCCAGAGTACCCAACCCTTGGCCTCTCACCTCGGGAACCTTCGAGTTCACGAGATCTCTAGATCTCTGCCACCTGTCCTCCCCGGATGGATGACCCCGATCCACTCGCAACTTCGCTGCTCGCGACTTGGAGCGCCCAACCCTTGGGCTCTCACCTTGCAAACCTCCAAGTTCGCGAGATCCTTAGATCTCTTCCACCTGTCCTCCTCGGATGGACGGTCCCGATCCACTCGCAACTTCGCTGCTCGCGACTTGGAGCGCTCAACCCTTGGGCTCTCACCTTGCGAACCTCCAAGTTCGCGAGATCCCTTGATCTCTACCACCCGTCCTCCTCAGATGGACGGCTGCGATTCTCTCGCGACTTCACTACTCGCGAAGTCAAGAGACTTCCTTCTCTGACCTCTGATGTCCGAATTCCCGATATGGGTGATCTCGTGACACGTGTCCTCTCCAACGGATGGCTCAGATTCTTTCGCCCTTTCGGGACTTTCGCTTCCGCCTGCGAGGGTTTAAACCTTGGGTAACTCTCAACAGATCCAACGGTTGTCAAGTTCTTTGCTCAAGATCTGACGGTTCAAATCCTCTCGCCTATGCGCTTCTCTGCTGCTTCCTGGATGTGGAAAACCAACGGTCCAGATCTCTTCTCCTCAGCCTGATCTGATGGCTTCTGTGCGCCCTCCTGAGCTTCTGCACTTTCTTCTAACACTTGGAAGAATTCCAAATGTCTAAGGCCTTAGCTTTGAATTATTTTCCCTGCGAGCTCTTCGCCTTGAGTCTCGCTTGCGTGTACAAAACGCCACTCCTCCTGAGCTTCAAAAACTCTGAACTCTTCAAGGAGTTCTGTAGCCTCTGCACACCTTGTAGCTACGAATTTGTGCGTAAAAGCACTCGCCCTCCTGATCTTGACCTTCTCTGGAACCTGTTGACCGCCCATTTAGCAACGGTGGTCAACTCATGTGCCATGAAGTATTCATCTATGTTGAAGACATTATTGGTTCTACTTGGGTATCTGATACCCCAGCATCAAAATTTTGTAAACGAAATTTCCGCACCCCTGCGTGGGTTAATAATGTAATAAGTCTGCATGGATCATAGTTAGGTCAGGTACCTTGGGTGCTCCATTAGGGGAGTTCCTTTCATCGAGGGTTTTTTATCCTCAGGTTGTCGACCAAACAAGCTCCTGGCCGACTTCCCTTGAGTTTTTCCCTCCATTGACTTCCTCCAAAGTGGTGGAAGGTGCTCTGATGGTGTCATTCTTTGGTAACCTTGTTAGGAATGTTTTAAATGACCATGCCAGGCAGTGTCTAAAGTTTCGCGGAATTTCGTCGAGTCTAGATAGGTTTTTTTTAATTAATTAAATTTTTAATAATTTAATTAATTAATTAATTTTTGAGCTTATAATGTAAAAACTGGACCTTTGGGTTTTTGATAGGGGTATTTGTGCTCAAAAGAAATGGAATAGCACCCCCTACACCCATAGACCAAGTTTCAGCTCAGTCGG
>SNQJ01S0158430.1:0-16668 GCA_010110895.2 Picea sitchensis
CAATCCGGAGTCCAAGGGGTTCCACCGATGCCTCTGCATCCTCAAGTTCCAAAACCCTGCACACTCAATAAAACTGAGTCAATAGCACCTGTCTACGTCAAAGTAGTAAAACATCATGTCGTCTATCATAACGCATCATAATCAAGTATAAATGTTTTAACATCATAAGAGTCCAAATCACTTGCGAGCAAGTGTCCTCAAAGAATAAGTTTTCTCAGTGCGCTAGAGCGGGATGTTACAGTACCAAAGTGGAATGTTACAAGTGAAAAAACTTTGGACACAAGGCCAAATATTGTAGAATGAAAGTTCCTCCAAGAGAATAAAAAAAAAAAAACAACATTTACAAGCAAGAACCTCAAAGTATATGGATAAGAAAGAAGAATCAATACAACAATGAATAATGCACACACTCTCTACAAGATCAACACAAGAAACATGGTTGGTATGTTGACACTGGTTGTTCAAAGCACACGACAGGTGATAAGGACATGTTTCTAACTATGAAAAAGGAAATAGATGGGTCATTCTCTTTTGGAAATGACAACTCAACCAAAATCATTGGAAGAGGCACATTCAAGAGTGGAAGTAAGGATGTCAAGGAAGAAAATGTTCTACTAGTGGAAGACATGAAACACAATATTTTGAGTGTAAGTAAAATGTGTGACCAAGGTCACAAACTTATGTTATATTCACAAAAATGCGAGATAAAAAAATAATGTCCAGGAAGAGTGGTGGTGATAGCTGTGAGAACTCCAAGCAACATATATGTACTAAGTGAAATTGGAAAGGAAAAGTGTTGTTTGGGAAAGGAAGATGAATTTTGGCTATGGAACAGAAGAATGGGTCACATAAATTTTAATAATATTTTCAAGGTCATCAAAAAGGAAGAAGTCAGAGAAATTCCCCATATCATAAAGGTAACCAACACATTGTGAAACCATTGTCAACAAGGAAAGAAAACCAATACCAAGTTTAAATCAAAGGAGTACTCGACAAAAAAAAATGTTGGAAATTGTGCATACTAATATAGTTGGACCAACTAGAACAAAAGGGTTGAAAGGTGAGCGGTATTTTATGCTATTGGTTGATGAATATAAAAGAATGATTTCATTTGTTTTCTCAGTAAGAAGTCAGATGCATTCGAGAACTTCAAGATGTACAAGGAGATGGCTGAAAATGAAATAGATTCGAAAATCAAATGTTTGAGATCGGACAATGGAGGAGAGTTTAATTCAAAAGAATTTATGTAATTTTTTAGTAAGAATGGGATAAAGAGGCAATTCTTCGTTTCCAATACACCACAAAAAATGGAGTCTTTGAAAGGAAGAACGTGATAATACAAGATATGGCTCGAACTATGTTAATGGATTCTAAATTGACAAATGTCTTTTGAGTATAGGCAGTGCATACAAAATTTCACATTCAAAAAAGAGGAATTCTAAAAAACAAAAGTGATAAAACCCCTTATGAGCTATGGAAAGAAGTACTAGTGAATTTGAAACATTTCAAATTTTTTGGAATAAAATGCTACATTAGAAGAGAAAATGGAAAAATCGGAAAGTTTGAATCTCGTGTTGACAAAGGTGTACATGTTGGGTACTCAAGCACAAGGAAAACATACAAATACTTCAATCTAAGGCTCAACAAAATTGTGGAAATCATCAATGTGACATTTGATGAGACAGGTGGATGAAGGATAAAAATAGAAGGAAAGGATTCAATGGAATAGGTTCATGAAGAAGAAGTAAAGGAAGAAGAAGTAGCAGAAGAGGAAGAGGAAGAAGAGAAGTCAAAAGAAGAAGAGAAAGAACAACAATATATCAAATTACCTTCAAAGAAACCTAGCACATGAATACAAAAGAATCATCCATCATGTATGATTATCGGGAACAAAGATGCAGGAGTTGAAATTAGAAGAAGAATATGTTCACCAAAACAACTGCACCTAACACTATTGTCAACAATTGAGCCAAGTAGTTTTGAAGAATCTAGCAAGTATGAATTTTGGATCAAAGCCATGGATGAAGATTTAGATCAAATAGAGAATAATGACACTTGGGAATTGGTTCCAAGGCCAAGGAACAAAAATATGATCGGTACAAAGTGGGTCTTCAGAAAAACAAATTGAACGAAGATGGACATGTTACCAGGAATAAAACAAGGTTGGTATGTAAAGGATACGCTCAGGTTGAAGGAGACTTTGAAGAAATGTTTTCCTCAAATTCTATAATGGAAGAAATCAGATTGATCCTATCTTATGCATGCTCCAAGAATATTAAAGTGTATCAAATGGACGTGAAATCATCTTTCCTAAACGGGGATCTAGAGGAAGAAGTTTACATTGAGAAACCAAAAGAATTTCAGTTGTTAGAGAATGAAAATTATGTTTGCAAGTTAAAGAAGGAATTTTATGGTATTAAAGAGACCCCCAGAGCATGGTATTTCAAACTATAAGATACTTACAACAAAAAGGGTTCATAAATGGAATGCAGACAACAACCTCTACATGAAGGTAAATCAAGATAGTATTTTGTTAATTGAATTTTATGTTGATGATATTATCTTTTGTAGTGATTATGATAGGATGAGCCATAAATTTGCAAAGGATATGCATAATGTGTTTGAATTGTCATTGCTTGGAGAATTTTCTTTCTTTTTGGGTCTTTAGATATGTCAAAGCAACCAAGGCATTTTTATCTCTCAGACCAAGTATATCAGAGAACTGCTAAAGAGGTTAATAATGGAAGATTGCAAAACAGTCAGTGCTCCTATGAAAACCAATTGAAAGTTAAGTAAATATGATGATTCAAAGGCTAAAGATCGAAGGAAGTACATGTCAATGATTGGAAGCTTACTTTGCCTGACAAATTCTAGACCAGATCTGATGCAGGTAGTCGGACAAGTGGCACGATTTCAAGCAACACCAAAGGAATCATATGTTTTGGAAGTAAAGAGGATATTTAGATATCTCAAGGGTACATAAGAGTTTTGATTATGGTATCTAAAACTAAAGGATCTATCACTTATTTCCTACACAGATGCAGATTGGGTAGGTTGCATTGATGATCGAAGAAGTACAAGTGGATCAAATTTCTACTTTGGTGAGTGTTTGGTACCTTGGCTAAGAAAGAAACGGTCATCAGTATCATTTTCTACAGCGAAAGTAGATTATATTGTAGCATCAAAATGTTGTACACAAGTCTTATGGATGAAATAAACATTGAAAGATATACAGGTTGAGTATGATGATCCCATTCCGATATTTTGTGATAACACAAGCACCATCAGTATGTCAGATAATCCAGTGATGCACAAAAAGATGAATCACATTCCAATCAAGTTTCATTTTCTATGGGAAAAGGTTGCAGAGAAGAAAATTAGAGTTGATCATGTTGGGACAAACGAGAATATTGCATATATCTTTACAAAACGGCTTCCACGGGAAGATTTTGAGTATCTTGACTAGAAACTCGGAGTAGTTTCTTCCCCACAATGACTTTTGAATGATTTTATTATATGTCATAGATTTACACGATGAATCACCATGGAGAGGACAATTCAGTTAGGGGGAGCATCCCCAAGGAGAGTTCCATCAAGGGGAGAAGCCCTTGAGGAAAGTTACCCTTTTCCATTGATGTCAAATGGGGAGAGATGAATCATATGCATGGACAGAAAGAACAAAGCAYAGAGGCATGACTCCATAGKTTGTGAAGGTCACACGGGGAGCATGAGTTCAATGACTTCAGTGTTGCATCATATCATTGCCATCAATGACAAAGGGGGAGATTGTTGATTAATTGGGTTGGTTTTCATTGATGTCAACCCTTGAAACAATTATGGTAGCCCCACAAGTGTGGATAAGGAACCCATGTATGTTTGAGGAATAATGTAATGAATATCAGTGAGTTTCTAGGAAGGACTATCATATATGGATAGTACATGTTGTTTCATTTCTGGTAATGTGTGATATGTCATGTAGTTCCTCATGGTTGAGGAGATATGGCTTAGTGAAGTTGGAGAACCCTCATGAGTTATCTAGAATCCCCTAGAAGGTCAAAGAAGTCAATTATTCTAGAAGCTCCTAGAAGAAGTTTACTAGTCCAAATGGTTGTAACTAGGAGTTAATCATGAGTAAAGTTGTTGAAATAGGAAAATAATTAAAATTAAATTAGTTGCAATAAGAAGTGGTGAGTTTTCTATTTACAGTAAAGTGGTTGCAAGTGAGTAAAGTAGTTAAAAGTGGGTTAGCCCTAAAAAAAGGAAGTTGGGTAAAACAATTAGAAGATAAACCCTAAAGGAAGCTAATTGGAGAGTATAAATAAGAGATTAAAGGTCTCTCATTGGCACCTAATTGTGCACATTGAATATATCTTTTTTGAAAAGTGATGGGTAGGTATCATTGACAAATCTATAACAATGAGTCTGAAGCAGTGACGAAAGAAGTTGTACGATTCGAAGGGTCAAGACTATGGGTATTGAACTAGGGTTTTACTGAAGACATATGTAGGTTGTAGTACTAGAATGGAATGGACATATGTGGCCCATATTGGGACAAAGTGTGGTTACTCATGAGTTTACTGAAGACAGAGCATAGATCTGTTGCCAAGGATGAAGAAAAAGAAGATCAGATCTATCATCAGTGACAAGTTGCAGAGCTGAGAAGAGGTTACATGAAGGTTTATTTGTGAAGGTATAGCAGAGATATCTATAGTAACAAAAGCTATGTTATATTCTTTTCTTAAGTAATTCTTTGGTGAATGATTTGGGTATGGCCATGGGAGATTGAGATTTTTCCTTTGAGGGACTATTGGTTGTACGGTATATTTTGTATCGGACGTATCTACATGGATACATTTCTACTGTATTGGTTGTTTATTGTTAGGATACTTCATTGGGCATCTTGTTAAGACATATATTGTGTTATTTTGAAGTATGGTTGAGACATAATGTTATCAGTATAGGTTGATTTTGCATAACAATGAGGGTTTGATGTATGGTTAATGTAAGGTTTTATTTTATCACACAAGATCAGTGAGACATATGTATGAACCTAGTACATGGTTGTGTTAGATATACTTGGATGTTGGATGAGTATTCCTTTCTATCAAATCAGCCAGTTTGTGAGTAGATACAGAGAGATCAAAAAGTGATTGAGATTGAGATAGTGACATAGACAGAGTGATAGAGAGAGTGTTAGTGTACTATTATATATGTGTGCTATCATGTTATTTGCTTCAAGAGAGGCATAGACATCTGCAAGTTGCAGTAGGGAAAGGCGCGGACATTTGCATGCTGCAAAATAGATAGGTCACGAATCTATAGGAAAGTTTTGAAGAAGATCGGTACAGCTTGGGACGGGATTTCTTAAAGACATATATGAAAATTAATTATGTGGTTTTCTCCCACATTATGTTTCCACGTAAAAATACTGGTGTAATGTGTATGTGTATGATTTCCCATTGTTCATGGTTTATTTATTCTATAGTTGTTGAATGATATTGGTAAATTGATCATAAATATATATTGTGGTTAAAAAGGATTAAAAAGAACTATTAATGNCCCCCCCCCCCCCCCCCCCCACCCCCTCCTTCAGAAATCCAATAGATTACCATAAACCAAATCAACCTATCTTTATGTTCAATTATTTGGCCCAAAATATTTTCTTCTATAAGGCCAATTGTTTCAATTTGTGATTTATTTTTTAATTCCTCGAGTATTGCTAATGTGTCCTCATATTTTTGTTCTTTTATACCAAAATTTATGAGGTTCAAGGATCTTTCGTTACAATCGTGGTATTACTCTATGAGCTTATTCATTTCCTCTTTGATAGGTTTGATATTCAAATTGTGTTTCTCGCTATTTAGGACCAAATTGTTAATTAGATTCTCTTATATATCTTTAATCTTGTTCCTAATATTCCTATTTTGATCCACCTCTTCTTCCCTCGTTCATTTTTTTTGTTATGGGTTGTTTTTTTCTATTTCTTGTAATCTAACCTCCCATTTTCTTAGTTGAGTCTCAAATCATAATGATTTATTGTCTATATGTCTCTGAATATTATCTTCGAATGATCTAAATTTATTGTCAAGAATTTCTACTAACTCACTTGAAAATATTGCTACTAATTCACTTTGAAGTTTGGATTCTCTCTCTTCTCTATATTTTTCTATTATTTATATAGATTCATGGAAACAATTTTCTATTCATTCTATAGATTCATGCAAACTATCTAGGGTTACTTTTTTAGGAATTCCTCTATTATATTTAGGTACCAATGGTGAATTACTCATATTGAAAATAAAAATAAATAAATAAGAAACTTGTGCACCTGATTCACATAAGGGTTTGAGCAGTGACAAACAATGTTATCGTAGATCATATTTACTACAAACATGATTAACCGTAGACCCAGAGATAAATATACAGGCAGTAGCACCACAAAGTTAATATTCACCGCATCAATTCATGATTTATATATGTATGCATGTATGTATATATTGGTCTCAGTGGACGTTAACCATCATATATATATATATATATATATATATATATGATGATGATGATGATGATGGTTAATATCCACTAAGACCAAAATTGGTCTATTGGACCTTAAGAAAAGCAAGATATTACTTGGATTTATTTAAAATGTTATTTTTATGTTTGAAAATAGTTAAGATAAGCATTCCAAGGTCACTAAAGTTTTAATAAATTATAAGTTTAGGAAGGTAGGTATTGTAACAAATATTTGGAAATTGGAATCTAATTTGGGTATACACAGGGCATTCTAGGAGAAAGTGCTTTCCATCTGCAACCCTCTTGGTGTAACAAAGGTGATAGATTCTTTATTTATATGGTGTTTTTCAGGATTTTCAAACACCCAATTTCACTATGCATCTCATGATAATTAGTTCTTATTTTATAAATATTGATTCTCTTCTTTATGCTAGTCAAAATAGAGAGATACTTTTGATCTTCAAGTTTAGGGTTAACCACCTCCTTATAATATATTTATTTTAATTTATCCTCTTATTATTTATCGCACCATAGATTCTCTTTAAATTTAGATTGTAGAATGTTTTTAATATCATCTATATTCTACATAATAACTTCTTATTTTGTTCCCCAATGGTTTATCCAAGATTTGACATCATTATTCCATCCCCACTTGAGTCGTTGGTGATTTTGTCTAGAGTTTGAAACAATTTTGGGGAGCCTATTTTTATCCTTTTTGTTTATCTTGTTCTTGTACATGAAGTACCTAATCATAGTTGTTCTCTCAATTGGGAAAATGATTTATTCAATGAGGAGAGTAGGATAGGGTGTATTACCCTTAATTTTGAGATTATAAGTTATAAAATTCTTTTGGATCTTCTTTATCTTTCTCCAGGATTCTCGAGAGATATTGCATCCAAAAAAATTTCACATCCATATAATATAACATGAGTGACAAGAGTATCAAAGAGGATATTTTCTTATCCCATAGCCAAAGGTCCGTTAATTTACAATTATTTCAAGCCCATAATAAGATTTTTACCCTTCATTTATCCTTTTCTCAACATGTTATAGTTCCAATTGAGCTTGTGATGAATATCAATTCTAGGATACTTGTATGAATTCACTTCCTCCAAGATATTATTGTCATACACAAAATTATCATAAGTGATCTTGTTGGATTTAATGATCATAACCTTCATTTTGTCAGTGTTCACAATCATACCTATATTAGAATTCCTTGAGGATTCTAATATGATTACTAAGATCATATGGATTCCTTTCCATAAGAAAAATATCATTGGGATAGAGAAGTAGGATGATTAATATACTAGCAAGAGTTGGTCCTACACAACATGCGGCTTCCAAACAATCTTCTAACTTGTCAATGTAAATGAAAAAAAGGGTAGGGGACTGTTGTAGTAAAATTACCCATATGATAGGTGAAACCCCCCTTTGGATCAATATGCCCCTTTTATCCAAAGACAGAAGAAAAGAAATGGTAATTACTTTCCCTTTAGACCTATTTCAATAATTAGATGAAAAGAAAGATATCGTTGACTTAAGTTTTTATGTAGGTTGTCCTCATTTCCCCATCCTTTGACCTTATTGACTAAGCTCCTAGGCATAAGAAATGACCTACATAGAACAAAGAGAAAATTCCTTCCTCAACACTATATTTTTAAGTGATAATATATATATATATATGATTAATTTCACAACAATAGACATGTGTGTAGCCAGTGACACAAAACATGAAGGGAATAGGCCAAGTTATGTATTGATGGAAAGCCAAAAAAATGGAAGCACTTACAATTTCATGTTTGATGTTGCAGTGACTCGTCCAAGCTCTCCTTTCCATCCCATTAGTTCTCACACAATCATAAGTATGATTCTCTCCTTTATCCCCACTCTCTTGAATGTCTCAAGATCAGAAGTATGATATTTTGAAGCTTTATTTCCCTCTCTCTCGAATGTCACAAAATAAGAGGTATGATATTCCCAAGTTCCCCCCTCTTGAATGTCTCAACATCAGAGGTATGATATTCTTAAGTTCTCTCTTCCCCCTAATCTCTCACATAAGGAATTTAAATAAATTTACATTTGAGAACTAACTCAACAATCCAAGGAGAATATCACTCACTAGATCCACTAAATTGGGATCTCCAAGCCTTTTAGGTAGAAAATATCTCTTAAGGATTTTAGGGAGGAAATGTCTCTGAAGGATTTTAGGGAGGAAATATCTCTCAAGATCCATTGAATTACGATATCGGTATGAGAAGATATCTCAACCATCCATGAGACTATCAACTTATTCTTGATATTAGGAAACTAAATGTAAGGTGGATTCTCTCACTAAATTGATTTCCTTATTTCAATAAAAATGAATAATATATGTGCACATAGTATTTTTACCTTCATAAGATAAATTTCTCCCCCGGCATGACTAGGGATATTGACAAACACTACCTCACTTAAGTGTGACAAATAGGTGTTTAACAAGGATAACCTTGCTTGAATCCTATATTACAGTTAATTTCTTCTGAACAACCCTCATTTCTCCTAAAATTGGCAATAATTTTCTCATAGAACCTTACCGCAACAACTCTTAGACCGGAGGGAACTTTTATCTCTTCTAACCTATTCCAAGAGTTTTTCCCAGGCACAATGTCAAAATCCTTCCTAAAGTCAATGAAAAAACAAAGGAGATTGGTTTTAATGTTGTGATGCTCCTCTGCAATGATCCTAAGCATGATAAGGTGGTCCAAATTTAAATGATAACCTCTAAAATCGGCCTGACCTTCATCTATTTTTTTTTATATTTATATTTGTATGTTTATCTTATTTTCCAAAATACTTCCATACAACTTGCGTAAAATGGGGCTAATCATTATGGTCCTATAATTAGAGGTATTTCTTTTATCCCCACTATCGAAAATAGGTGCAATGAGAATTTGATTCCATAGTTTAGGGAATCCCTGCTTGATTGCTAAATTTGAGAGCTTGTATATGTGAGGGATCAAAATAGGCCCTCCAATTTTTAATATTTTATCTTGGTAGCCATTGATATCCGTATCTTTCCCATTTGCAAGTCACTTAACCCCAAACTTTATGTCTTCTATAGAAAAAACATAATCTTCTGTAGAAAATTTTGGAATTTTTTCTAAGACATTACGGGATTCATAAATATTTTTAAGGTAGGAATTCTAGTTTGTCAACAGAATCATATCATTTTCTTTGGTTTTACAAGTCATAATTTCCTCCAATATTTCTTCAGATCTAGCTTAGAAAGGTGCAAAAGATTCCCTTCCTTTTTATTTATGTAATGCATTGTTTTTTAATTAGGGATTTGTATCTATTAATCTTATCATATTTCAAAGACTCATTACAGGCACCCCTACTGGATTTTCTAACAAGTTTACACCCATTACCATACCAAGGGTTGGCAATTCTACTCTTGTTTTTACAAAACACTTCGATGGAGATTTTTTTATGGAGGTATAGAGTATCGTTGTAAAATTATGATAGATGTCTTCAATATTTTTTTATATGATAAAATATTTAATTAGGTATTTAAGTCCTTTAAAAATAGATCAACTTTATTTTTGTCAAAAAGTAGATTCCTTTAGTTAACATAGTTATCTTCAAGGGGGGTTTTGTGCATCACAAATTTTAGAGTTAGGGCTAAAGTTCTATGATTAGAGTCAAGCTCATGGTCGTTTAAAAGGTCAAAATTTACTATTTGGTTGTAAACAAGGATATTTTCTTTATATATATATGGGGGTTTTGTGCATCACAAATTTTAGAGTTAGGGCTGGGGCATCTATGCGACAGAGTCAAGCTCATGGACGCTAAAAGGTCAAAATTTTACCATTTGGTTGTAAATAAGGATATTTTCTTTTATATAGAGTATTATAGAAAGAAAGAAAGTATATATATATATATATATATATATATATATATATATATATATATATATATATATATATATATATATATATATATATATTATGAGTAATCTACTCTCTCTCTCTCTCTATATATATATATATATATATATAAGGTTGACCAAATTGCTAGTTGATAATGTAAGTTGGTTGACTATGACCATGGTCAACATTGACCATGGTTGACTAAGGTTGACCATGGTACTCTGTGACCATATTTTGACATTAGTTGACTATGTTCAATTGCCTATGGTTCAACATGGTGATTCTGTAAAACCAGGTTTTTTCACAGTGTGACATTGAGATATGTTCATCACAATGCGACATTGGACAATGTTCGTGACATTGCGATACTGGGAAATGTTTGTCACAATACGATGTGAGGAGATGGTTGACATATTGTGATGTTGGGAAACGTTCATCACAATGAAATATCGAGAGATGTTCGACACATTGTGGCATATGTAAGAGATTGGGACAATGCAAAGATAGGGGAATGTTTGTCACATTGCGATGTTGGGAAATGTTCATGATAACATGAAAAAGGACAAAGTTTTTCAAATAGTGAGGTTTGATCATGAGCATCACATTTCGAGGTTTGTGTAATGAATTGCTAGGTTTATTCATATTGGGAAATGTTTGTCAGAATGCGATGTTGAGAAATGTTTGTCACAATGCGATGTTGGGAGACGACTGACAAATTGCAATGTTGGGAAATGTTCATCACAATGTGACATCGGGATATGTTCGACATATTATTTCATTGATAAGTGATTATTACAATGGGAGGACAGAGGAATGTTCATCACATTGTGGCGTTGGGAAATGTTCATCACAATGTGACAAAAGACAAAGTTCGTCACATTGTGAAGTATGTCCATGAGCGTTACATTGCAAGGTACATGTAAGGAATTGATAGTTTTAGTCATATTGGATTTACTCATATTAGGGTTAGTCATATTAATGAACTTCAAAATTAAGATCCATTATTGGGAGTTAAGTTTGTCACATTACAAGGTTGGTTTATGTTTGACACAGTACGAAAAAAAAAAAAAAAAAAATTAAAAAAAACTTTAAATTGATTTGATGTATTATAGGGAAGGATAATTGACATAAAATCATATTTTACTTTGTAGACGATGATTTATACTTGTCCTAAGGACATTGATATAAAATCATCTTCAAATATGCAGTTAATGAATTGTACTTACTATAAGGACATGATAGAAAATCATTTAATAATGTATATGTGTTTTAAAGACATTGATAGTAAATCATATTGAAATTTGCAAATGATGATTTGTACTTTTTCTAATGACATCAATAACAAATATAATTGATTTATACTTTGGAAATGATGATTTATATTTTTTCTAATAACATTGATAGAAAATCAACTTGAAAATTGAAGATGATGATATATTCTTGTTATAAGGACATTTAAGTAGACCACATATGGATCATATAGTGTATATATTACACTGTGATAGAAACTATGACCATTGTACATCCATATATACAAAATATATTATGTTAAGATTGTGCTACATATTATGTCAAGATTGTCGTATCAAAACATATATATTATAATATTATTTGTGCCTTGTGGTGTGGGTAGGATGCTTTTATTTGGGTTCCATCCCTTCATACATTTTGCATTTTCTTTTTATGTATTAGTTCTAGTTGTGTTGCATTGTTAATACCCATGAACCTTTCAATACTTTTTTCAATTATAAAAATGACACTTACTTATAAGAATATATAGTATAAAATAAAAGAAAAAAAATAAATTTAGCAATGCATGAAGGAACAATTGTGAAACAACTATGCAAAGTCTAATTAATTTACTATTTAATTTACTAAAGTGCATATTTAAATAAAGTATACAAAATGTATTGATAAGTGTTACAAATTGTTTTATAGAAAATATCATATGGTATTTTCATATTTAAGAAATTGTTCTTAAACAAATCCCTTAATGAAACTTAGCAAATGTATTAAGAAATTCCCTTTTCAAATTTTAGAAAACAGTTTACTTCAACACCAAGAATTTCACAAATATGTTCTAGTTCCAATGGTGAATCCTTCATCTTCTACAAAAAATAAAGTGTATTGTAAAAAAATGTGACACTCTGCACTAGTTGTAGCAGATATGATATTTTGTAAAAGAGTAAATAATTCCTTCTACTTGGTGATTTGATATAGAGCCCAACTAAATTTTGGAACATGTATGTTGTCATAATCAATGATTAGAGCCCAAAAATGATTAGATATAGTACACATAATCAATAAAACATGAATACACACTTGAAAAGTAAAATATTGAATAAAATATCGATAACCACTTTCCTTGATAATAGAAAATAAAACATTTAAAAAAATACAATTTTAAATTTTCCTTCTTGAATAGACTCGTCATCGATAAAATCATTTTATTGAGAAGACACTGTCATTTTATTAGTGAAAAGACACTTTTCATGAAGAAAAGAAAAAGACTTACCATTTTAACTACATACAAAAAGAAACCTATATAAAATTAACATTATAGAATATATCTATATAAAATCTATCTAACAACAACTTAGTATATTATATTAAAATCTATATTAAAATATTTCTAACGTAATATATTATAGATCAACATTAAATATCTATAATAAATTTTCTATAATAGAAAAGTTGTTGATATTGTAATATAATAAATAATAATAATGTATCTAAATATATATATATTATATTATTTTATAGAAGTGGTTAATAATATACAACATATAATATCTGCATACACCTATTGAGTAATAAGTATATATAGGTGTACCTCGATATTATATTTATCTATTATATCTATACAATATATAATTATAATAAGTGGTTATACTTATTATAATATGTTCTACTAAATTTACTAATTATATAATGATATAATGTGAAAATATTATATTTATCTATTATATCTATACAATATATAATTATAATAAGTGGTTATACTTATTAAATATGTTCTACTAAATTTACTAATTATATAATGATATAATGTGAAAAGGAAAAAGAAGCATACCGTGCACACATATAAAGTATATACAATAATTATATATAAATAATATAATTATATATGTACAATTATTATATAAAAATATATTTAAAGTATAATAAAATTGTTATTATATGTGTGGTTCATGATATTGGATATCAATGTTTTCTATGTTTATAGAAAATCTCTCCTAAATTGCAAGAGAATATTAGGTGACAGAGTATTTTCGAAATATAAAGGGCACAAATATGTCACTTCGGAGGTAAGAGAGTACTTGGATTTCTTTAAAATTGTATTTCTATGCTCAAAAAACATTGAAAGAAGAGTTCCAAGATTACCATAGTTTTGATCACTTAAAAAGGTATATATTGTGGAAAATATTTCTAAATTAAAATATAATATGGGTATATGCAGGAAAATTTACAAAGAACTGTTTTTCATCTTCTACCTACTTAGTATCACAAAGATGACAGATTTATATTATATAATCATTTTATATATATTATATAATATTAATGATATAATGCACATGTTTTGTCCATTGATCCCTCCACTCCCTTATGGTATTGCTTCAATTCATACGTGTCTCCTTTGCAATCACATAGAATCTAAATGGAAAGAAATGGCCAATGGTTGTTTACATAAGCGTGAAACTCCCACAACTTGAAACAACAAACTAAGTGGGAGTGCTAAAGGTAAAATGACCAGTTGTAAAAATACACGTGTGCACACTGAGAGAGTAAAAACCTAGGCAGAGTAAAGGAAATAAGTCTCCACACATGCACAAAGTAAGAAAGTAAAAACACAGGAAGGAACACCTAGTACGTGTCGACATGCACACCGAGCAAGTAAAAACACATGGAGAGTACATGGTAAAAAAGGTGGAGCACACGCCAGTGGTGCACTGGCATGTAGAGAAAGCAAGTAAAAACACATGCAAATGGTAAAGAACATGGAGCACTCAACAACAATTCCCCACTCGAATGGACACTTGGTAAAACAAACTCCATAAAAAACATAAATGCACTAAAAAAACAAATCATAGTAAAAAAACTTAAATGCAATAAAACACTTTAATTTAAAGTTAATAGTCATTATTATGATAATCACCTTAATTACCCTTTTTTTTAAATGATGAACAAAGATCTTTTGTCATTTTAGGAAGTTAATGATTTAAATCACACTCTTTTATTTAATGTAATGAAGAAGAATATTTAGAGCATATAAAATAGTTTACATTAAAATCCCATCTATGATTAAAATCCCATTAATTTTAGCCATTTCCAATAGTTGTACTCTAATTATAGAGTAAACTTCACCCTCAAAATAGGGGTTTGCACAAATTCATATTAGGTTGACATGTTTTTATGGAGATATGATGTAAACATACTTTGTGGAAAATATTATACCCTGGACACTCTTAATTGACTTGAATCTATTACATAGAGCTAACTTCGAATTTGTTTTGGCTAATTACAATTTAACCTTCCTAGCTCATTTCTTTATTCATACGCTTCTTGGGTGAAGGATAGACTAATTTTCTTGTCTACATCACCTTACTATGCGCAACAAGGTAGTATTCAACACAAGACTTAGAACAGAGTTAGTTGATGTTGTTGTATATGTCAAAAGAAAGTTTGTTCTTCAAGTCTCAATAGCCTTTAGAGGTGAAGGATATAGTAATTATGTTACCAACATATGTGGAATAGGATATTCCAACACAAGGCAAGGCAAGTTGATAGGGCACAATTTGTATCCAAAAGTGGTTGATGTTCTTTGAGATCTCAAAGAAAGTTGGAAAAGTATGAATGATAGGGCACAATTTGTATCCAAAAGTGGTTGATGTTCGTTGAGATCTCAAAAGAAAGTTGGAAAAGTATGAAAATAGAAGGTTTGTATAAGAATTTTATTTGATTAAGAACATATTTCTATATTGCATTACTATATTTTATATTTGTGGTAAATTTTTGTTATGAAATTACAATTTTTTATTATTGCATAAGTTTATAAAGTTTATAATAAACTAGTATATAAATTATATATAAAGATTATTATTTAATATTAATTTTAATTTGTAGAAGTAATATATGATGGTTTGTTCTTTGTTATTTGTTTTTCACATTTTATTAAAAATTAAAAAGGAAATGGTAATATTTATTGTGTATTGAGTAATTGAATAGTTGTGATGAAAAATAAATAGAATTTGTATTGGAAATTTTTGTAAATACAAATAAGGAATTAGATATCTCCAGTGTAAAAGTAAGTTATATACTTTAAAGTTAATATCAATCAATCAAGTGTTAATTGGTTATAGCTTGGATAGTTGTGAGAAATGATTATTATCCTCTCAAATGGTTATTTATAGTTGTGAAATGAGTATAACTACTTAAATCCTATGTGTAATGAAAAGTTTTCTTTGATTTAATTGAATATCAAAGAAACTACTTTCACCAAAGGAAAAAAAAAAAATCAATCAACCATATGTATATGTGTGAGTATGTAAAAGCCATAGCCTAGTTTCAAAATTCATTAAAATTTATTAAACAAAGAATATTTGAGTTTTACGTGTGAACAAACTTTTACCAAAACCCTATTTCAATTTTCTTTGATGTGTTTTTTCTTCGAGTTTTTCCTGTGAACAAAATTTAAGTAGTAAACAGGGAGACAATAATGACAATTAGAGTGATTTAACAAAATCATATCACATCAGTGAATTGGATATTTGCAAGACAGCAGAAAATAGTCTTATAGTGATTAATATGCATAATAAAAACGACGGGGATAATCTTGTCTCGACATGATATCTACTAGAAACAACCACTTTTATGTAAAAAGTGGTTGATATATGCCGATCGATGCCATTAATTTTATAAGGTGGAAAATAGTGTCGATCGGCGTATATCAACCACTTTTTACATAAAAGTGGTTGTTGTTGGTTGACGACCGATATGCCTTCTGGACCACCATTAATATATTAATACATAATTAATGTTTTAATTAATTATTACATTAATATTATATTAATGTATATAAATTATGAAATCTATTAATGTAATGTATTACATTAATGTAATAGATAATGATAATATATAAATGTAATCTATAAATTAAATTAGTAATTCACATTAATGTATAATGTAGTTGATTGATACATTAATAGTGTAATGTATTAATTAATTAATAAATTTATACATTATT
>SNQJ01S0158432.1:4645-22001 GCA_010110895.2 Picea sitchensis
GTATCATTGTGAAGTTAATAAAATAATTTCTTTTCCCATCCCGCCATATGAGATTGTCATTATTTGGAATATTGATTGTATGATTGATTAAATCTCTAACCTATTAGTTCATAGATCAAATGCATGTGGAGTTCTTTGTTTGTCTTTAGTGAATGTATTTTTGGTGGATGTAGCTCGAGGGTGGGGGTGAACCACGTAAATATGTGTGTTATGCTTTGTGCTTCGACTTGATGTGTTTATCCCTTATTTTTCTAAGTGATTTGATATATTTAGATAGATGTACTTATTCTTTGTGCTTCTTAGAGGTGTGTGAATGTTAGATCTGACATGTATGAAGGTTCTTAGTGCTGATTTACTGGATCTGATCTGCTTTACTGTTGCTAAGTGCTGAAATACCTTAGATCTAAGTAAATGTTGTGATGCTCTGTGCTATCTGCGAAGTATAATAAGGGTTGAATATTGATGAATGATCGATGCTAAGTGCTCTGTAAGCGATATAATCATAGATTTGTGTCCCAGTTAAGGTTGCAAATACCTGAGTCTTGCAACCACCCCTACCTCTACCTCGAGTGAGACTTCATCTGCTTCGCAGGTGTTTCTGAAAGGGCTGGTAGTTAGGGATTTGTTGTTGTTCTCTTAAGCGTTGAACCTTGGGTCTGCCCCTATGCCAACAAATGGTTCCGTTGTCGGGACCTGAAAATGTGATTGCTGGGTATTGAGAAAGAGGAAGCTCTGTGCAAAGATTCATCCTAAAACTGTGAAATCTCTGTGCGTAGAGTTGTGCCCTAGTGCGTATTATTCTACTTGATCTGTAAAGATTTGTACACAAGAAAGAAGGTTAGATCTAAGAGAAAGAAGCCCGATCTGAAGAGAGAAGGCCAAATCTGAAAGAAAGGAGGTTGGATTTGTAGAAAAGAAGCAAGATCTGAAAGCTTTGTGCTCCAAGAAAGGTAAAAGAGAGAATTTCTGATTGAAAGAGGTAAGATTTGTAATCTTTGTGCTCTGTTAAAGGTAAGAATAGTTAAAATTTATAGAACTGAAAGATTTGTGCTCTGTAAAAGTAGGATAAGTGGAAATTTTTGTTTTTAGAATATGGATCTAGGTATGTTTGATAGATTCTATCCTAGCTTAAAAACTAAGGCATTAATAGACGAAAGAAGGTTTGATATGAATAGATATGATAAGAATAATGATAGATATGTTATACATATGCATATAAATAATGTTTGGACTAACAAATGGATGCGAGATCCTAGAAATAATTTGTTGTAGGTTAGCTACCATGATCCTAGTCCACATTACATAAGAGGCCGGGGATCATTTAAAAGAAAGAGAGGATTGACCCTCTGTTACATTTGTAGAAGACCAAGACATCTTACTAAGGAATGCCCTGGAAGAAGACCTAGTTATCTTTGTTTCAAATCCATGGACCATGAAGTGGTGGATTTCCCTAGAATGATCCTAGAAATAATTTGTTGTAGGTTAGCTACCATGATCCTAGTCCACAATACAATAAGAGGCTCTGGGATCATTTAAAAGAAAGAGGATTGACCCTCCGTTACAGTTGCAGAGGACCAAGACATCTTACTAAGGAATGCCTCGAAGAAGACCTAGTTATCTTTGTTTCAAATCCATGGACCATGAAGTGGTGGATTTCCCCAGAATGATCACTAAGCTTTGAAGGAATGAATCAATCAAGGAAACCTTATGCATCTAGAAAAGAGGCATAACCCCAACAAGAATTAGAGAAGCTATTGATACAAGTAAAAGAGACCATGAATGACCACTCCATTATTATCAACTTATCGAGATCTTCAAAGAAGGGAATGCATCAAGCAAGAATAGGAGACTTCAAAAATGACTGTGTTCTAGATGAAGAAACACAAGTGAGTATTATGATAGAAGGAACTTGGAAATCTATAGGAAGGCATGCTATGATCCCTTCCCTAAGAGGAATAAGTTTATTCAGAGGAAATCTATAAACCCATGTGGAAGGCTCACCCAAATATCTATGACTGTCAAAATAGCTTCGATAGAAGAGGACTTTGAGATTATTAAAGTTGTTGACGACAGAGTCAAGCAGGGTGGGAAATCACCCTGCACTAGCACTATGGTTTTATCATGCATGCGAAATGACCCAAAGATTCTTACTTTTACCATCATCCTCGCCTAAACCCCATTACTGATATGTAAATACAAGGCTCGAGAGATTAAGTTGACGTAACTTATTTTTTCGTGTTTGATGTTGATCCGTTTTTGCGCTTGGTCATTTTTTTGACTGCAACTCTCCTCTCAGGGCTGACCTGTATTCACAAAGACAAACAAAGAACTCCATGCATTTGATCTATGAACAATGGGTTAGAGATATAATCAATGGTGCAATCAATATTCAAATAATGACAATCCCATATGGCAGGATAGTAAAAAAATTCTTTTATTAACTTCACAATGATAAATTCAATGATGAAGTCATCCACTGCTCCTCGATCCTGGTCTTCGGCTCTTCTTCCATTGTCTTCCAACCTGATTTATACCCCTCTCTTTGCAAAGGGATGGCTAAAGGTTGGGACAAAGGGAACAATCGGTATGGGCTTTTACTATGATTTCTTCCTTTCAAATGGGACCTCTACCCATTCTTTTATAGGTTAGAAGGAGCTAGGTATTTGGTCAAATGACCGACCATGAATGGATGAAAGGTTTAGTTAAATCACCCAAAACTGTGTGTTCTGTCAACAACTTTCCTTTTTTTCGCTTTTGTAGGTACACGCTGGTCGTTTTGGGTCAACTAGCGTGTACACTGCGCGAGAATGTTACGGCACATGGGCCTTGCAAAAGGGATTTAATAAGAGTTGTTCAAGAGTGTTTTGGGAAAGAAGGAATATGAGATGGCCTCGATGCCAGGTATCATGTATGGTGCAAATTAGGTTATAACACTATGCCATCAAAGCCCTCTTAAAATTTTAGAAATGGAGGTAATCAAGAAACACAGTCGTATTGTATAGCTTGACCAACAGTTTCATTTCCGAGACATTGGTTATCCATATCTTCTCATTCAAGGAAATCATTAATCTCACATCGGAATACCGATCATTGACATCAATCAATCGATCGAGCTCAAATGATCCCGCTGGTGATTTCTCATACTCCTGGATATTAATCGACATGATCACTTGTTTATAAAACTCAAATATGAGTTACCCTATTTCTTCTTCTTACGTTTTTTCTTAACAATTGGTTTGTCAATCAAACCCTGAGTCGGCTCAATAGAAGAAGCAGGAGAAACCCCTCCCTTCAACACACATTCACTACCCTTCTTAATGATTGGTACAAAAATTATATTTCCGGTCTCTTACCCGCAGGGTTTTGCATAGCAACATAAATTGGTTCAGTGAGCTCATGGTATCTATGTCAATCGAAACCTTGACTTTCGATCACAGGGTTATCAAGATTGGGGTTTACATTTGAATGAAAAGGTGAGTCCACTGTGCTCTTGTGTAGGGAAAAATTGTTTCGACATAGGGATTTTTTCCAAGTGTCCCCAATTTGACACACAAAGCGATAGGAAACATAATTCGATAAGCCCGGTTGAAGAGGCTAGACAGAGGGTTTAAAATCTATTTTTTATAGTGCTTTAAGATCTTATGCAGGCATATCAACAAATAGAAGGGCATGTTTAGCTTAAACTGTAGGAACAACATCAATGGATATGATACAAAAATAATTAAACCATACCTACCTTTCACGCTATAAACTGTTTCAGAATTAGAAGGAGGCCGTTGTTGATTAAGGTTATTGTCATTGATGTCAACCCTTGAAGAAAGCCCTCAGAGCACAGTTGGGTAATGGACCCAAGAATTTTTGATGTAAATAAGGACTCATTATTGTCTTTTCATGGTTGATAATAAGTAGAAATGATGAACTCCAAAGTGGCCCCTCATGGTGAAAGCCCTCATGAGAAGACCCTGGATTGAGTTATCCTAGAAGTATGGTTAGAGAACCCATACTATTTATGGAATAATTCAGATGAATTTCACGGAATTTGTCATTGAAACTATCCCATGTGGATAGTTCTTGTCATGACCCTTTCTGGTATGTGGAACATCAAATAACTCCTCACGCTTAGAGAGTTAAGGCCATTATAGGTTGAGAACCCAAGTTTGGGTAATGGGCCCAAGTTTGTTTCTTGATGGATAATGGTATGGAGTTTTGATATATTTTCGTGTAATATCCCACCTCCTATTTGAGAGTTGTATTCCTATATCGATACTGGAGGACCCTTTATCATCCAGAAGCCCAAAAGCATCAAAGTAGTCAAAGTGGTCAAGAGATTTTGTGAAGCGGTAACACAAAGTGAACTTGATCATGTACCATAATCCAAAGTGAACACAAAATAAATTATCAAATAATAAATTTAATGGAGAAATTAGAGCGGGTTAACCCTAAAATAAAGAAAGTAGCCAAAGTGATCTAGAAGATGTTTTAAGGAAGCTACTTTGAGAATACAAATAAGAGGCAAGACTCTCATTTTAGACACACTTGATCATATTGAATACCTATAGGTGTCCTAGGTAACCAAAGTTGGATATCTAGGCCGAATTTCGAGGGAAGGTGAAGAAAAGAAGGCCAATTCAAGGAAGGATAAATTCTTTGATGATGCTTGCTGTATGTTATTTACAAGTCATCTCACCATTTTCACAATAAAAATTTTTCTAGAATGATCTGCACTTACAAAATTAATATTCCATTGAGGAAACATATCCAAGTATATTTGGTAAAAAATTCATCTTGGTGGTCATTGTATTTTGTAGTTTCACTCTGTGGAAAAGAGGGTTTTGTGGCTAGTCCCAAACTAGTCAAAAAATGTGTGTTTCGTGTAAAAAACGCCATAACTTATTCATAATCGCTATTGAAATGATAAATATTACCCTATGGACTAACAAGATAGGGCTAAACTTGCATGCGATCATGACCTTAAAGAAATCACTTTTAACCTATCACCCCAAAACTAAACCCCTTTTCACATACAAGCATAGATAGGACCTACTAACCTTTTTCTTGATGTTTGGTGTAGATCCCTCATTGCGCTTTATCCGCTTGCTATCACTGCTCCTTCCAAAGACAATACTGCAATCAAGACAAAACACCATGCATGCATGCTATTTTTCTACTTCAGGGTTAGAGTTTAAGACAACGAACAAATCATACAAAACTCAATGCATTGGGATCTGAAAAGTATTCTTTTATTAATCTCAAGATGAATCAACTTACAATAATGATAGTGGACGTAATTCATCGCCTTTGATCTTTGGATCCGGCCTCCCTTGTCCTCCAACCGCTTGCTTCTTGAATTTCCTTAAGCTTGAGGAAAGGCTAAAGGGTTGGGACAAATGAATTCGATAATTGGGCGTAGTTTTGCTATAATTTTCCTCCTCCAAATAGTACCCTCTACCCCTTATTTTATAGGCTGGGAGGAGCTAGGGTTTTGGATGAACTCTCTACCATGCATGGTCGGAGTTTCGCTAACCCGACCCATAGCTTTTGTCCCATCTGAACTTTCCCGCTTTTGTGCTTTGTTAGGTAAACACTCGGTCAGAGTATGCCAACCCGCTCCAACGCTGCAAGTAGGGTTTGCCACCGCTCCAACGCTAGTAGGCCCTCATTGCTCCAACGCAGTAGTAGTTTATGGTGTGTTTTACTTGATTTAAGATGATTTTCAAGAGTTTATTCAAAGATGGCTTTGGCAAGGAAGGGATATGAGCTTGGCCCGATGCCGTAAGCATGTGTGGTGCAATTTAGGTTATAAAAAAATTCCCCCAATGTGTGTGAGGTTAGAAGAGCATCTGATGGTCCAAATACATTACCAATTCTTTTACCAATCTGTACCGATATGCCGAATAAGTGAGCCCAGGAATCGTGAATCGAGGTGTCACCGGCAAAAATATCAATGTTCACCGAGTATGGCATATCCATGCTCCGGATAAAATAGAACCATGGATACCAATCAAATAATCTAGATCCATGTCAAACAACTATGAAGAGTAGCCGCTAACAATACACGGAAGGCTACATCTCGAAATCCGAAGATATACATATAAAGTATCCATCTCCCAAAAGATGATTTCCAATTCGATACATACTCTCGTGAGCTCGAAATCAACAACTTCAAAATTCAAACCTCGTAGGGAGGTAATATGAGTAAAATAACCCAAGACTACCTAGAGGTCTTTGACTACTCGTTGGTCATGGACTTGAGAATCTTGATGATCGAACTGAAGGTCAAGATTTCAACAAAGACTTGATTGGACGTTAAAGATGGCCAGGTATGCAGACAAAAGACACACTGCAGAGGGGCGGACTCAGGATTAGTGACAAACTTCTCTTGGACAATAACACGACAAATGATAAGACCCGCAACATATCCGAATTATAAGCTAATGAAGAAGGAGGGTAAACGAAACCCCCATATGTGTTTGGAAGAGAAACCAAACAAAGGAGGACACAACTCTATATAACAAGGAAAGCTTCCTAAGGTCGCATTCACATCCGGACATAGTCTGATGAATCGTTGCATGTATGCTTTTATCCAAGGGGCTTTACTCATGATGTCGCTTTAATAAAGAAAAATACTTTTCCATCCCTCTTTTGGGTATATTTGATTTTTGTTCTTTTTGATGATTTGAAAAAAAAAAATAGTTACTGCTCAAACGGAGGAACGAAAGTACAACAAACATACGCAAGTTCAAGGCACAAGGACAGACCTGACAAGTTCTAGGAAATGATACTCGAAAAACTCCTCCAGTGGCCAAAAGTGTTAAGACGCAAAAGCAAACCCGTTACAAGCAAGGTTGATCGGTAAGGTATGCAAAAGCGGTTGATAGAACACAATGGTAACGTCCCTCGCATGTAAGTTTAACGAGCCCAAAGAAGGTAAGATCGGTTGTTTTCAGCATTGAGAGTATGAAAAGCATAAAGGAAACCCTACTAGTACCTTTTCAAGATAGTCTAGTCGGTTCAAAAAAAGGTGTAAACTAGCACCGACCAGACGCCAATTCAAAACCATTTCAACGAGTGAAAAGGACAAGATCACTCAGTTTTTTTTTCACTTTTATGAGTCCTAAAAGATTAACTATGGACCTCACGAATGTTCTTTTCCTGACCATTTTAACGAGTGTGAAAGAATAAGGTCAATTGATGATCTTTTCAATTTTAGGAGTCCGAAAAGAGCTTAACTATGGACTCCTGGGGTTTATTTTCTAAATTTAGTCCCCGTGCCCGGTAAAAGGATAAAATATACCCAGGATACTCTTCTAAAGAATGCGAATTCAATAGAGCACTCCTTTATACGTACAGTTGACCATCCGGACCAAAAGGGGTAAACTAATCACGGACAGACGCGCGGACTTCAAATTTCAGCTTTAACGAAGCGGAACTACCAATAAGATCCCTCGCAATCTTTCATGTTTAGAGGGTCTGAAAAGGTCTTAAAAGGAGACACGTTTAAGGAACGTTCTTTCCGACCCACTTAACGAGTGTGAAGAAACAATACCGGTCAATCTTCATCTTTAAGGAGTCTCAAAGGGCTTAAAGAAGACTCCATAATAGTTACTTTTCTCGTTTAATCCGGACGATCAAAAAGCATAAATGCGTACCGCCTGATGTTGCTTTTAGATCTCAAAGCAAGCTTGAAAACAAAACAGTTAGCTCATGATAGACTCTTTGTGGGTCGACACCTGACATCTCTGGACTCCAGATAATTCGAATAAACATTGTCATACACCGGGGCTCCCTTGAGATATTGATAGGTATCATTTCTGAAATGATACCTATCAAAATATCCAGAACCCCTGGCGTCATAGATCTTGTGTGTAGATAAGGAATTAGTATGACAAGACCTATCTCCAAATATAGCGTCATGGTGAATTCTCCCCGCTTGATTCGGGCTTAACTTTGGGAGGAAATATGATTCGGTGATGAAGATCTTCCCAAGGTTTGTCCTGACTATTCATTGCTTCGACATCTTCATTGGAGGGAAAGACTATGTCTAATGAATCGATGGTAGCAAGAGAACCCTAAGCCCAAATAGGTTATAGAAGTGGATCAAACTCTTGTGCGCGGAGTCAATCGTATTAGTCAAGTTTTCTAGACTAAAGAGTACGCTACTTCAACAATCGACAAGGGCATGGATTACGTCGGCGCCCTATCTCATCCATTGTGGCTGATGGGGAAGGAAGAATCCACATAACTCGTAAAGTAAGTCGCGGTGGAACGACGAAACTTGAAAATTTTCAGCCTTGTGGTGAGTCAATATAAACTGGACATCTCCATGAGGAGGTGGGTATCGTAGCACCCATCAAAGATGGGCAACCAACTCCTACATTAATGACAATCATTGAGGATTATCTATCATGGGAACCGTGGATGCCCTGAAGATGGGTCAGGTCTAGAGAAGGACAATTGATCAATGGTCACCATCCCAATCTTCATGTGGAAATAATAAGACTCAGAAAACTGTAGCAACCACTGTTTGCATAGCATAAGTCCAAATCTGACCCAACAAGAGGTTATAGTTGAGGGGCATCGACTACCTCTACTCTAACACACTACCTCCCTTCAACCCAGACATAGGGAAAGAAGGAATGACGCCATGTGGTCAGAAAGAACGACCACTCCAAGGCGTGAGAAGAGTGGGTGATGGAGACAACTCAGATGACCAATGGCTTTCCATCATGCTAACAACATAACGCAAGTAGAAGCGCCCCCGTCTACCACCGCGCGGAAGATATTCCATGTAAAAGTTTTCGCGGGATGAACCACTACTATCTAAAACGCAACATGGTAAGGCGCATCAGGTTTCAAGTCGGTCAGATCTAACATGATGGTACCTGGACTACAAGTCTCAATAGAGCCCAAAGTAGTCATCAAGGCTTTCCTCTGAGCAGGGAACTTTGAGGACCCTCCAGCGCATACAGCAATAAGGGGTTTGGGATAAATCTTCCACCATAGAGTAATACCCTCAAGGCCCTTTGCATTTGGATTGTGAGAAGCTTTAAATGCACCCTTTGGACGCGTAATATCATTTCTCCCAATGTATTCTCAATCCGTAGAGGAAGATATGGGATTTTAGCTTCTTTACCCTTCTCAAAAATTTCAGGAATTATGTAATCGTGTTCCCTAGTAGCTATGTAAGCGTCACCCTCCAGCATATACACATTCACGGCCGATGGGTTACTAGAATATGGAGGGGGTCCATGACTTCCCCCTTCCGTGCTTGTAGAGGCTTGAGTTAAATTTTTCCCATGCCGAAAGAGATTGGTCAAAATGGTCGGGTCGTTGTCGCGGGTGACAAACTCGGGCCTCCAAGTCGAGGACATAAATGGGCCGGGTCATCTTCCACACACAAGTTGCAATCTGATACCCCACCCTCTCTTCCGTGGTTCCCCGCTATCATTATCGGTTTTCCCCCTTACCCTTCTTGCATTTTTTCTTCCCTTCGTGCCACTAGGTGGCCTCGGTTAGTCGCCCGCATTAGCAATTCGACGCTAGTGGAGTGAGCATCCAGCAAAAGAACTGGCCGGCCGAAAGTGTGTTGTATAGATAACCGCTGCAATTGTTTTGTCAATTGATCAACAGGCTTTGTTTGTGATGAACCAACGATACCATCAGCATGTGGTCCGACTTTGTCTAGTTTTATCTAGTATCGATCGCGGTGCATCCGGCCGGATAAGCTGTACAATAGACTGACTGAGAATAGATAAGTCAAACTATTGAGCCCTCAAGCGATGGCATCTTCGGAGAAAACTCCAAGTCGCCATCGCCTTGATAATTGTGGGACTAAAGACTTTAGGAACCACTCCGCGTTAGGAATGCTGGTGGAACCGACACTTTGATTAGACTCTTTCTCGACGTCTCCACTCTCTGATATGATTAGAGATATGGACCGCCGTCCGTTCGAAATTGGCTAGCAATTCGGTGTCAGCATCGTATCTCGCATGTAATTGGAAATGGTTAAGGAAGGCCATAACCAGTTCTCCAAAAGAAGAATATCGCGGAGATTTATCAAACTCGATGCACCATTTCGCCACCCCCAATAAGAGTGCGCTGAAACAATCGCGAAATGGGCGGAGTCATCTTTCAGCGAGTTAGATGAACACCAAAGGTGGAAAGGTCACGATCAACCCCTGATTCGGTATAGGCTTTACCGAACTTCTCTTGGAATGTCCGGCAACTTCATTGGCATAGAGGCCAACGTGGATCGCGGACAGAGCAGGGATCATTTTAACAACCGTGTTAAATCTGGCTAGTGTAACGTCGCCGGGAATGGTATTTTGGGTTGCTGCTGATAGCCTAGGGAAAAGGGTCCTGATTTGACCGCACCCGCCGTTGTGAAAGCTCGGCCGCCGGCCTGCATTCTAGTAGAAACCATAGCTTGACCAACGTAAGGATTTTATCCGCGGATACATCATTGGATGACCTCCCCTTACAAAGGACATGGGTTGGGCATTGGATCGTGTTTGACTCCGGACTTAGAAGGATTACCCTACGCCGGGTCCTCGATGGGAGAGGCATAGAAGTCCGTCTGGGGTTCCATTGACTATGAAAAGAACTACCCCAGATCGACATTCCAGAAGAAGAACCGATCCTTGTCTTGAGTTCCAAGGTCCCGGTATAGGTGCCCCTGATAGATCAGATTTAATAGAGTTCCGCAGACTGATTGATCGATCACTGATGAAGGGACAAAGGAGGGATACATCTCCAAACGAAAATCACAAAGGGACGTGAATGCCCCCAAGTTGACCTTGCGTAGGGAGTCGCTAGGAGATCCCTGCCTCCAGACCCAAAGTTTGTAAAGTTGAGTAGGAAAGTACATGACTTGCACCCAAACTAGGCATACCGTATGGGAACAGAGGGCCTGTCGCACTAAGTGTAAAGGGATTTGTGGACACCGCGATAGATGGGATGGTCCACCGTAAGCGGTAACGCAGTCGCTAATTCAAGCGGTATCCCACGCACGCACGGAAAGTACCAGGGGATGATTCTCCGGTGGTAGCAAATGCTGATGGGAATAGAAGAAATTCTATGGCAACCGCTTGCTCACAGTCGCGGTTAGGCATTGACATGCATTCATAAAATTGAATTGGCACACAATAACTCATAACAAGTATCGGTTGGGGTTTCAACCGAACCAATATTGGCTGTTGATTCCTCCGGGAGTTGTTCGAGCTCAATGGTTTGTAACCCTTGTTTCGAAGACCCTTGTTGTCTAGTTTCACCAATGGAGGCTGGGTGGCTCCAGATAACCGGCGGCAAGTCTTAAGCCTTCGCGGATCACGGAGCTCTCAACTCCATTGTGTGAGAAGATCCACAACACGCTAAGGTATTCTACAAGAACAAACAATAACACACTAAAAATAATCCCCCTAAGAGATAAGACAAGCAAATTCTAAACTAGTTGGAAGAACAGCTACAACAACCAACACTAGAGCAACTTACCGGCACAAGTGAAAATCGAAATGGAAGCACCCTCCTGATATACTATGAAGGGTGTGGTCTGATGTCTGTCCTAGGTACCGCCGTATACCCTCGCAGTCACACCGGTAGCATCCCTAGAAAATATTGGCAACTAGTTTGCTAGCACGCCAATTTGACAGTACGCTTGATAGTCGGGCAGACCACAATGAGTAGGGTATCGATCCTGAAACCTGCTAAGGGTATCGAGAGCAAATGGTCCTGAAGACAACCTGAGGACCTCGAACGGATTCAAGACCCACGGGTTCAAGTGGCAAATGCAAATCCATCTTAATCCCTCAACAAACTCGATATGTGTCTTCCACTACCGCTCTATCCGGCTTTGGAGGGGTTATCTCGCTACCTTTCCTTACACTAATTTCTTTTATCCCTCCTGTTAGAGGGGTCTCTCGATAAATTCCACTTAACTCGACTTCTACACTCTATCACATCTATAATGTTTGGTTTGAGTGGCCTTGAGAGCTTTACTTCCAACCCATTCCAAGGTCTCAAATTTGTTAGTATATGAACCCTACAAACAAAAAGTCTAATAGATTTTAAATTAGCTGCTGTTTTTATGGGATTTTTTACGCCAAGGTATGAAGGTGAAACCGATGGTGCGTCAAGACCGTGCCAAAATGAATAAGAAATTATTGGAAACAAAAACTTTAGAAAAAAATGCAAAACCAACAACTTTTTTTTTTTTTTTTTTTTTTTTTTATTTTTCTAAGATTTCATGCAAGAACATAAAGGAATTTCTCAACAATTTCATGAACTACTTATTCTCTAAATGCACCACAAAAACTTATGAAAAAAGACTTTTTCCTAGCTACTGATGCAACACAATCTTCAAACCAAGAAGCAAATGAAAACAAAGAGATTTTTATTTTTCATTTGCTAAAATGAAGCAACAAAGGAAAAATGTCTACGCTAACAAAACCAAGAAAACAAACCAAAATTCCTCGGGTTTCAAAAGCCGCCAGATCGCAAAGAACCAGAGAAAAGACTTACAATGGCAATCAAGAAAGCAATCACCTACGCTTGTCTAAAACCATAAAAGCACATTTTTTCTTTTTTATCATTTCTATCAAACATCAACTAAGAAAACAGGCTAAGGGTAAGAAGCCCTAACCTACTAACTATGCAACCCTAAACTCACACACCTGAGAGCACTCCTTCTCACCAAAAGAGGGGATGACAACCCCACCTTGATTGAATTAGGCCTATCAAGCACGCCCTCAAGCCACCTGTAAACAACACGGCTGGAAAAGGTCGTGAGCTAAACATGGCTCGCGGTAATTCACAATGGACTTGCAATGTGCCACCTGCATGTACAAAAGTTCAAGACAAATCCAAACACAAAGTAACCTAGACCCGAAAGGCCTCTCGTATTGACAACTAGGGTCTCTTTAAGGCTTGGATGTCAGTTTTCTTCAACAAAATAAAAATAATTGCAAAGGAATAATAGAACGCAATAAAGAACCGAGACAAGACACGAACCGCCAGTTAATCTTATGATCCAGAAAAGCCCCTGAGAATGTAAAATTCCGACAGCGGGAAGAGGAGACCGCCTCTTAAGCTTCCTAGTCTCTACACGCTACTGAAACCACAACAACATTCAAACACGGGCCGTGAAGGTTAGGCTGTTTACGCGCGCGTAAGTGTGCCTCGCGAAAAGCCTGTACCTCAGGTGTCCCGGAGCACAAATGTCAAGCAACAATTAAGGAAAAATGGTATTAAGAACTGTTTTCTGCTAGCTTTTGACCTAACAGAAAAACAAACAAACAAAGAAAAGATAAAATCTATTCCCTTTACACTCCGCTACCCAAAACTCCTACTTAAACTAAAACCCTAAGAGTAAATTCCCTGGAGTCGCCAATTTTGTTGGGAAATAAATACCCTACGCACTAACAAACTAGGGGTTGGCTTAAACTTGCATGCGATCATGACCTTAAAGAAATCACTTTTAACCCATCACCCCAAAACTAAAACCCCTTTTCGCCATACAAGCATGGATAGAACCTACTAACCTTTTTCCTTTGATGTTTGGTGTAGATCCTCCGTTGTGCTTTGTCCACTTTCTCTTACCGCCTCCTTCCAAAGACAATACCGCAATCAAGACAAAACACCACGCATGCATGCTATTTTTCTACTTTAGGGTTAGAGTTTACATAAATCCAACAACAAATCATACAAACTCATGCATTGGATCTGAAAGTATTCTTTATTAACTCAAGATGAATCAACTTAATAATGATAGAGATCGGCCACTATTCCTTGATCCCGATCCTAGGCTCCTCCTCTTATTTGTCCCTCCAACCGCTGAATTCCCTCCTTAAGCTTGAGTAAGGCTGTTGGTTGGGACAAATGGATTCGCAATTGGGCATAGTTTCTTTGTTATAATTTTCCTCCAATAGTTCCCTACCCCTTCTTTATAGGATAGAAGGAGCTAGGTTTTCGGACGAACCCTCAACCATGCATAGACGGGAGTTTCAAGAATCAATTCATAGCTTTCAATTAACCTAATCTATAGCTTTTTGTCCCATAGGTAAACGCGGATTGTAGTATGCCAGCCAACGTTCCAACGCGTACAGTAGTAGGCCTGCCAAATACCCAACTGCAAGGCGTAGGAAGTTTAGGGTGCGCTTTACTTGATTTAAGAGGATTTTCAAGAGTTTATTCAAAGATGGCTTTGGCAAGGAGGGGATATGAGTTGTCTCGATGCCTGGTAAGCATGTGGTGCAATTTAGGGTTATAACAATAATGTGATAAAAAAATTAAGTAAGAATAAATGTTTTGCTAGATTATAGTATGGTATTTTGGGTATTATTCTACATCGACTAAAAACATTCCATGGCACGCCTACAAGGGCGCCTCTACTGCCGTAATCTCGTAGGTATGCCATTTTGCTATAACTACTTTTATGAGAGAGGGTTCCAAGTAGTGACACCCTAGAGGAATTTCGTTGTATAAACACACCTAATAAAATCGTATCATTTTCATATCTTTATTCATTATAGGTACAAATTCATGATTACTTCAAGTTAGCTGTTTGACTAATCCAAACTAGTCATGTGGGAGACTAAAGAAAAGTTTGATGTAAATCGCTAGTCTCGTTGTTTAAAGTTAAGGAAGGTTTGCGTGTATGTGGATAATATACACCGTGTCTATTACGTAGTTATAAATCATATTTGGATGATGAAATTGATGAGGGCTTTGGTTGAGGTACAAGTTGGGTACATGGTTGACAGAAGCTGATGAGTTCACACATACATGAGGTGTATAGTTGATGATGTTGGTACATATTGATGAGTCATAGTTGATGAGCATTTGACACATGATTGGTACATACTTGGTACATGGTTATTGCACTTTGTTTTATGGTACATGTTGGATTACGATTGTTTGGTGACAAGTTGGTGCATGGTTGATGCAACTTGTTTATGGTACAGGTTAAACAAGTGCATCAAACATGCACTTGTTTATGGTATAGGTTGATTACAGTTTGAGGTATAGGTTGATGCATGGTTTAGTTTTATTGGTACACGTTTAGAGGGTATATCCTCACAGCTGATAGTGCGACGTTGGTTCCATCATCTCTACTCTCTACTGGCTGGGTGGTTGGATGGAGAAAGGACAGGTGGTTGCAACCACCTTCGGTTGTAGCCAGAGAACATAGGGGGTTGTAGCCTCCTCGGTTGTAGCTAGAGAATCAGAGATGGATCTTCCTCAGGTTGTAGCCCCGAGAAACAAGGGGGTTGGAGCCTCCTTCTAGTTGCAGCTCTGGAAACAAATAAAGTTGGTGCTTCCAACAATGTAATTCTTCAAGACATATACAAAAAAGCATTCCGTGGTTTTTCTCCCAATTTGGGTTTCCATGTAAAACAATGGTGTAATCGTATGGGATTGTTCATTTCTTATTTCTCATTATTGATAATAATTCCACATTGGATATAACACTTGATTATTTTGACAAAAATGATTATACTATGTTATCGCCGACCCCCCTCCTTAATCCAACAATTGGTAATAACAGCAGTGTTCCTTCTTTTAAATTACTTAATCACTCTAAAGGTAGATCATGAAGAGTAGCAAATTGTATAAAATGGAATACCACAGCTTGATGGACAAAGTATGTTTCCTGGAGCATAAGGATGAAGACATGTATTACGTATTAGGGATTTCAAGTTTTACAATCAATTGTAGATGGATACAGAGCACTAATAGTTCCACCAACAAATGAAAAACAAAGTGAAACTCTAATCGGTGAGAATAGTTCCAAAGAAAAAAACTCACTTTTGAATGGTCTCAGTGATACAATATTCACCAAAGTTGCACATTGTAAATCCGCTAAAGAGATTTGGGACAAGCTTCGAAATATTTATGAAGGAGATACAAAATTCAAAGAAGCAAAGCTTCAAACTTACAGAGGTCAGTTCGAACAACTAAAAATCAAGGAAGATGAGAATATTGCAGCCTACTTATTACGAGTTGATGAAACAATGAATGCAATCATAGGATTGGGAGAAGAAATTGAAGAATCTGTAATTGTTCAAAAGGTACCAAGATCTCTTCCTATGAGATTTAACCCTAAGATATCATCACTAGAAGAAATATCAGATCTAAACTCAATAAACATGGATGAACTGCATGGAATATTCACAACATATCAGATGAGAAATGAACAGGAAAATCCAGATGTAAAAGAAGCAGCCTTCAAAGCATCCAAAATATCAAAGAAAAAGAAAAAGGAACAAGAAGAATATAGCAACAGTAGTGACGTCTTAGAATATTATGAAGAAGTGACCAACTTCATCAAAATATTAAACAAGGGAACTGACGGTAGGTATAGAGGTAAGATTCCTTTAATTTGTTTTAACTGTGATGGTATTGGTCATTTTTCTAACAAATGTCCTCATAAGAAAAAGAGAAATGATGAAGGCTACTCAAAAGGAAAACACTCATATAAAGGCAAAAGAACTACAAAGAAAGTTTTCAAGAAAAGATTATGCACCAAAGAAGAGATCTCATCATCAGATGAAGATGAAGTCAGTGTAAGTGAGATAGGAAGAGTTCTATTCATGGCAGTAAAAGACTCTGACAAAGAAGACTCCAAAGAAGTTGAAGAAGAATATGAAGAAGTCAAAGAAGAAATTGAAGAAGTAGAAGTTGACTATCGAGAAGAATTAATGTGTGCCATAGAAGTTATCATAAGAGAAAAGAAGAAAAACAAGAAACTGCAAGCAGGACTAGACAATAAAAAGGATACTCGAGAACTAGAACAAATGATCACAAAATTTAAGGTTCAAATAGAAGAAGATAAAATAATTGATGAAGCACTTAAAGAAAGTCTAGAAGAAAAGGACAAGATCATTGGAAACTTGGAAGCAGAGATTGTTGCACTAAGAAAGGATATTCAAAAGAAAAATATGCAGAATAGCTCAAAAGTTCTGGATGCCATTATTAGTAGTAAAAAATCTCATCTTGAAAAATCTGGACTTGGATATAATGAGAAAGAAAAGGGATCAAGCTCCAAAAAAACAGAGTAAGAAACATATCCAAAAAGTTATGCAGAAACAATCAAAGGGGATAGGAGGATATACAAGAAAGATTACAGGGACACTCCTCCACCAAGAAGATTTAGATTTCAGAATCAACAACAGACAAATAGGCCTCAAGAAGAATAATGATTCATAAGAGCACCTCCTTTCAGAAGATATTCAACTCCCAGGTATCAAACTATATTTTTTGGTTTATGTTATGCATGTAATAATTTTGGACATAAAGCTGTGAATTGCAGAGCTAACAACAGGAACAATAACAACTTTGAGAGTCATACACAAAGGGGTTA